>JAFIDM010117637.1:34274-65030 GCA_023159025.1 Thereuonema tuberculata
CCCTATCTACATTTTCCGGAATTGTCATATTATACTTCTGTTTTGTTGTCTAATTTCTATAGCCAGTTTTGAATTATTATTCTGTATCTCGCTGATGGTTTGTTATTATTGAACTGAATAAGGGAAATTATTTCCACTCTTTTGAGCGTTCTGTCTCACCACAGTTACTGTCTTATGAGTTGATGAGCCGATTGAATTCGTTGTTTTGGAAGAAGTGGAAGAAATTGAGAAAATAAAAACAAAATTTCTTGGCCAGGTGATTAAGCAAAACAGTTTTTAAAAAACATTCTGGAAGGAGAAATTACAGGAAAAAAGGGCAGAGGAAGGCTTAGATGTAAATCTTTAGATGAAACAAAAAGGCCACTGTAGCTCCAAAGTTATTATGAGTTAAACAGAACTGCTGAAGATATGGTTGCAAAGACAAGGCAACGCCTTTAGTACCTGACTGACTGAACCAGACAAACTCTGGAAACTGTTTCTTTATTTTTAATTTTTTTTTCAATTTTTTTATTATCAAACAAAAAAAAATCAATAATCAATTTATCTTTTTGAGCCACAGGCAAACAATGAAAGGCCAAAAATTCTTGCAACATCCCAAAGTGAGAAACAAATTCTTGATCTAAGAAAAGTCTGAGACAACAGTGAGAACAGAAGGAATATCGAATACAACTATGTAGAAAGTACTTCATAGTAGAAACTATAGCACCTCTGTCATCGTCAAAGCATCCAAATGTTAGTTACAGATTTTTTTAAAGTTGCTGTTTAGACGCTTTTTTCTTACTGACCGTTTTCTTACTGCTGTTTAGACGCTTCCTCTTCCCGAAATGGTGTAATGAATTTCATAATGCGCATTTATGAGAACAGGAAAACATACTTGAATGTTCCAAACAAACAAAGCAGTTTTCTTTCAATGTGTAGACCGGTATTGTAATCTTAGAGATAATTACTTTCTCCGTTAAGTTTATCTTCATTTACTTAAAGATACTGAATAATTGAAAGGCATTAATCTTGAAATGAGAAACCTAATAGGATTAGGCCTTTCCTATTTTCATCATTAAGTTCGTTCTTTCTTCAACTATGACTTTCCCCAATGTTCGATTGATCGGACGATGCTGTTACTGGTGCTGCACGGATTTAAATGTCGAACACTTGTTTCTGAATCTGACATGATTACGATTACAAAACTTGAACAGAGAATAAACAACTATTTTCAGCTAATTTGGAACAATGGGCATTTGTCAGCGGATTAGACATTCATAATCCCGATGTTTCCACGTTAGTATTGAAGCAAGTTGTGAACATTTCGAACATGTCTTTTGTTGGCGGAGGATTCGTTGAATACTTAATATTTAAGATATTAATCTCTGAATCAATACATAACTAGGTAGCTGTCCGTTCTGATAAAAAATAATATTAAAAATATTTCAATTTGTATATCTTTAATTTTATTTTATAATTTAAAAATGAATTTTTGACTTTTTGGAAAAAAATTTCTTTATTTCGAAATTTGTTTTATTTTTTTTTAAATGAAAACTGCATATTGAGATTTCAAAAGCAGTCTCTTCTCTGTCTCTTATTAAATCCTACAAATAGATTTTAATAAATTTATTGAAAATATTAGCAAAATCTTTTGATTGTCTACATGATCTATCAAATCGAAAACTAATATGATAATTTGGCTTTTATAGATTCACCTATCAGATTTCTAGGATCAAAAACAAGAATTACGTATGGGTTCTCTTATCCAGAAACGTCAGCTCAATTTCCTTTCAGCGTAAGAAATCTAACTCTATTCTATTATAATTTAAAAATCTGTTGCAATGAATATTTACGTTTAGTTTTCAATTAATATTTTTAGCATTCTCAATAAGCTTGTTAGATATTACTAGCGAGTAATTAGCTAGTACATTAGTGACTGTTTTAACTGGTTTTGAAATTCCTAATAAACTGCAAAAGGTTTATATACTGTTTATATACTATAGGTTGATGTATTGTACGATATATATGTATAAATATCTTTCAGATATTTCTGAAAGCTAAAATTCATGTTATAATTAGTTAAAGCTTAGTATCAATATTTAATATGGATTTAAAAGAATTTTCTGAAACATTAAAAAAGTATTTCCTTAAAGCTTATAGATTTGAACTAGAGACAGATTAAATATTATGAAAAATTACATGGTTACAAAGAATAGAATAGTTTCAACTTGTTGACTAACTGCAAAATCAGACACAACTTTACAAGAAAATCGTAAGTTTACATATATAAAAAGATCCAGAGACAAATGATTACGGAGAGTTGATGCAAATGAAACTAAACAAATTTATCCTTGGGCTTATCTCTGTAACATGAGGTCCAAAGCCCTTCATCCACCAATGATACTACTCAATGTGACGACTACAATCGCCAGGATTGTTATTTTCCATTGCAGGGACTATCGGATAATATTTCTAGGGGATTAAATTCCACTCATCTAAAACACTTTCCATAGGCTCGCCAGGCATCAGGTGAATTAACGGGTAATTAATTAATTAAGGAATGAATTAATGCATCTAAAGGTGCATCAATCCAGGTCTCACACCACTTTCATTCGTTATGCTTGACTGAGGAACTTGCAGTATGGCAGAATCCCTTGTCCATGTTAATGCTGAGCAATGGAGTGTAGTTGCCAGTACGTTATGGGGTATGGGTACTACACAATCTGGTTCCATCACAATCTGTTAGAAGTGCGCAGCATTTACATTGGCATTAGCAATCACTCTGATCAGTGGAAGACTGCCACGAGAACAATATCCTGCAATAATCATAAAACCTTTGGTGAACTTCTCTTTGCATTTAGGAAATCTTCTATCTCTCCGATGTGGCACTAACAAATCACCCTAGGTTGGTTGGCATTGTGCAGGTACACCCATGCTTCGTCCAATGGCAGCGGTCTTATTCGAAAGACCTCACGTGCAGGTTTTTTTTTGCATTGGTAAAGCGTTTCTGGATGTACTCTTCTAGATGTTTCTTCGTTGGATTCTGTTTCAGATGTTACGTCCCACGATCCCTTGCGATATTTAAGTTCAATTGTCCCTGCAGCGTTGGGTGTACGTGTTCTCTCGTGTGCCTATGGTAGCAGGTTGTCGGCTGATTTATCTGATGTCGGGATTCTGTTTTGGCCTCGGGTCGACTTGACGTTTTTGGCAGGATGGTAACTTTACTGACTAGGAAACCTTTGACATGGTACTGTTTTACATCACCTTCTAGAGCGCTTTGACGTTGTAAAGGTCACAGATTTCTGAGAACGGCACTATTTTCCAGACATTATTTAGTCTATTCATAATTTGACATATCACTGTTAGCATAACAATGGTTGTGTATGTACTGGAAAGATGCTCGAGTTACTTTGTATTATGGTCTGTTTGAATTCGTTAAATCTTTTCTATTTTAACCCTTCATAAAACATCAATCAATAGTCAAGTAACTTTTAGAAGTGGGGGCGTTGCTTCTGAGTCATATATTATAATATTTAGAACACAAAAGAAAACTGTGAAATGACTTTTTCTAACGATGATAAACGGTATTAAGTTTCTAAATAAGATAATATTTAAGTAACTCTTATCTACATAATTGGAATTTTTTTCTGTTATACTATCCTTTTTCTATCTACATAAACTAAAGGATTAATTTAAATTTTTATATTGTAATTTGATAACTGTCTAATTATAAACTGTCTAATAAAAACAATTCCAAGCTGAGTGGTTTTTTTTTTTATTAAACATTTTTACACAAGACTCGTGAACAACGCCACCACTCCTAAGTTACTAATATTTTGACGAACTGTATCTAAATTTTTTTTTTGGAATTGTTTGATGTAAATACACTAGCTGAGTATGTCCATGTATTTATTCAGCAGGTAGAAACTGTTCTGTTCTTTTTAATCTTGTTTTTAATATTCCATTAATTAAATCTATATCTAGAACTAATTTTTAATTTTTGAGCAAGTTTTTTAATTTTAGCAAGCTTTTTAATCTTAGAGAAAAATATTCTTTCACCGTAAGTTAAATGTTACTGGTAATTTCAGAAAAATAATTAAAAGTTTATTGTTTATATGTTAAATAAAGTTTCATAAACTGTTATTTGATTCTACAACGTCGATTTCCTTGTTGGAAAAATATGCACTTTTAAAACTAACGCTATAATAATCTACTTACTATATATACAGTAAAAACAAATTTCTGTATCATTACAAGATAATTGTGATTAACGATTATATAAACATAGTAGCGAAGCTGGTAAAACTGTAGTTTACGGTAACCATGTGGAGGTGTCTGTTTTTCCGATTTGCATAATACGTCCATTTCCGGACTACATTCAGGACCCAGAAACGGAAGTTGACGTCTGATCTATAAATTAAAAAGAAATAACCGTAAGGGAATACAGAAAAAGGGTTTCTTGCTAGAATGGAGAATACTTAATAATTACCAAAGCACTCTTGAAAATTAACGGAAAGCCATTTGTTACTTTGAGAAGCCATAACCATGAAATCAGTAGGAATCCCTGCATATTTACGGAAAGTTACTTTTTACGGGTAGTTCCCATCATCATTACACGATAAAGACAAATCTTAATATGTACGAGGAATGCCTTTTTGCTGGAAGGGTGCCTCAAAATTAAAGCGACAAGTCAATATTTACGATGCATCCGATTCATTATAACTGTATTTTGAAGAAAATTAGAAAAGCAAATACCAAAAAACCAATTAGGCCTAAACTCTAAAGCATAACATTAAAAAGATAAATTTACCTCCATAAATAAAATAAATGCTGATATCCTGAATAGTTTAATGTCTTCTAGAATCATTCTGTAACTATAAAAATCAAAATGAAATAACAGAAATCAGAAGATATTTTCTAATGACACTATAATTTCAAATCCACACAATATTGAGAAGCCATTGCGAAGACCATGCAAAAAGAGAAACTTTTGACTTGTAATTACGTGATTAACCACAAATTGGGGGATTACGTAATGTATTCCTACACTAAGTGACTTTCCGAAACCGAAACAAAACAGCCCCGCAGTGAATAGCAACTTCCGGTTACCGTATAATGCATTTGAACAGGGAAGCTAAACAAGACAGAAAGGCTAAATGTAAAACAAGAAAATAAAATAAAATATTTAATATATTAAGCCATTCTAAGTCCAGAGTCCGTGGTAGGAATAATTAAGTTCTTTTAAAATTAATATTCCTCTCGAAAATGTTCAATAATTAATCTACACACAGTTCACCAAATCTTGCATTTGGTTATGCAATAATCATCTTCAAAATTGTTCCTTAACTAGATAATTCCCCTTGATCCCAGTGGCGGCTCGTGGCTGTGAAGTTAGGTGAAGAGCTAGTAGGAAAATAATTATATTTTAATATATCATAATATATATATTATAAATTATATATATATATTGTATAATATATATTGTTACCTGGTGATTTTTCCCCGTTTGTTTTCCCCCCATAGGTGGACTCTTCCTTGCCCGGTGCTCGGTTTCCCCGTCACCTCTGAGGTTAATAGACCATTCCAGAGCTGATGGCGAGGCCGAACGCCGGGATATAATGGAGCGTTCCACCTTGGAAAGACAGTTAGTGTGGCGGCAAGCCAGCCGCAGGGAGAAGCTCTCTATGTTAGTACGTGGCTGATGGCCACAAGTGTATCTCCAGCCGGAGATAGAATAGTAGAGTTGGTGTTCGGCCCCGAGTGGCCAAGCGGAAAGGTTACTTCCCAGTGAAAGGACGTTTACAGTGTGTGCCTGGGCTGAGACCCAAAGGAGTTATTGTAGTACGAAGAAGGCGTTTGTGCGAGAACGCAGGAAGACGAGGCCATCTCCAAAGCGGACGGCAAAACCGCCCTTCCCCGCCTGGAAGCCTGGAAGCCGGCCGAGCGAAAGACACGCCGCCGGCAACAGAAGAGAGCCACAGCGCAGCTAAGTTGAGCGGTGATCGCCAGTTCGCTCTCCCCGCTAAAACATCACCCGAAGCCGGCCAACGGAAGGGTCGTGACCGGCAAACGGAGACCGAAGCTATCCCAAGTCCGAAGACCGAGACGGGCCTTCCCCGAGGTTGAGGCGACCAAGGGACCGCCAAGCTTCACCGAGCCCACCCAGTAGCGACGCCGAAGACGACTTGCCAAGCCGGGAAGCCAGCCCTTCCCGTCGACGAGTTTCCGAAGTACGTCAGACGCATGCTGTGAAGTCGACGTCGACCCCTCACCAGATCCCCACCCACCCGTTGCTAACGGATTTTGGCGGTTGGCCAAATCCACAGGCAGCAATATTATAATATATAATATAAAATATTATAATAACTTTCTTCTTATCTTCGTCTTTCCAACGTGAAAATGATGTTTCTAATAAAACACACACTATATCTTAAACAGGATTCATATTTAAAACAAGCGCGCTCCGATAGAATTTCTTCACTGGAAGAAGAAAGCATATAATATCTTTGGAACTTCACCCATGTCCTCGCTCTACAGTGGGTGACGTCACGGTTGTCATAGCAACCATCGCCTAGGTTGGCAATTTAAGCTCCGCCTTTGAGGTTGAAAAACTGAAAACGAGGCCTACTTCACTTGGTCGGTCAGAATCGCACCGCACTCGGGGCCAGAACTCGACGGCGCGGGACTTACAAAATACAAAAATACGTTTCTATTAAAACCAACATACGTGATAAGGAAAATAAATTTTTCCTTATAATAATTATTAAATTATAAATAAATAATATTATTCTATTATAAATAATTGGTGAAGTGCCACTTCACCTACTTCCCCTGAATAGCCGTCATTGCTTGATCCTGAAATAATAATATAATTATTATTACTCACAGTTTCCGTCTAACTTTAAGTCATTGAACAGTTGACGTTGAAGACACAACTTGAATCGAACATGGCAGAGCAGTTCAAACGTCCTGTCATTCGATAAAGTATCCATCTTGTTGAAGAGATAAGATTTCAGGTTACTTGAATTCGTGCTTAATATAAATATAACCTCTGATTAGCATTACTAGAAGTCTTTTCAAGTTAAATATGAATTGTCACTCTTCAGTCGAATTGTAAACATTTGTACATTTCGCCTAACACACTTTAGTTAATCACTCAGTTCGGCATGGCAACACACATTAAAACATCGCATGATATCGTTTGATATAACTCACAACAATTAAATCTAACCACATCACAGGCAACAATTAATTCATGCACTTTTGCTGTTTGTGCTCACTTTAACATCATGATTTGGTTGTTATCTGCTCACGACGATTGTTCACTAGTTTGAAGAATTTTCTCTTCACAATAATTAATTCCACTTAATAAATTTGCCATACTAAATTATTAACACAATAATTTCACACTGGCAACTTACCTAATAAGTGTCATTGGGATTCTTGTCCCTTTAATGATCCAAAATAAAGATTCTTACTTTGTAAAAAGAAGATAAAGAATTTGCTGATAGGTATTTGATTAAATTGAAATACCCCTAAATATTTAAGAGCGAAAAGATTTTCAAAAACTGTTTTGATTTTTAAACATAATTCTTTAAATGGATATTATATAGATGTATTTAAAAAAAATAATGTAACGGCAGCAATAACTTCAGGTGAATAAATTAAAAGGCCAAAAAACTTAGTCTTCCAATTTCTTAACTCATTTTTTTTTTTAATACTGAGACTCAGATAAATTTGTAAACCAAAAACTTCAATCCCTCCGCCAGAATGAGGTCAAAACCATCAGACACTTTTCTTCAACACCGTAGCTAAATGAGAGGTGCATCATTAACACTCACAGCCGGTCGCCAATTTTTCATCCTTTCCTGCTTAAATAAGGGAAACAGGTAGCAGCTTCACATGGGAAAAACAAACCGACATTGCAGACAAAACAATCCGACATTGCAGACAAAACAATCCATCACTGTTTTACTAACAAATTATGAAGAAAGGTTTTTTTTTTCCTTTGTATAAATATTTCCTTTATTCTTTTTGATTGCGTAATATAGATGTTTTCCACTGTCGTTCTAATATCTTAATTCCTGATTTTAAACATTTTCTGCAATATTCTTTAACACACTTAGTCAAAAGCAAATAATATTTAAACATGTCAGGCTTCTTGGATATGTTTAACTGTCATGTAGGCTATGTCCTTCCTCTCACTCGCGCTTATTTGCGCATTTAATATATTTTTATATATCTTTTATAATTTTATTAATTATAAAAATTTTAATTTTTTTGACAGCGAATAATTTTCTTTGTTACGACTAGTAATTTCATCCATTATCTCTATTTATTAGATATATTTTCATAATAAGGAAGATGATCCCAGAACATTGGATCCGCATATCTTAACTACAGCTAAGAAAAATGCAATGGGATTTTGGAGCTTATTTATAAGAAAGGTATGTAAGATGTAATAGTTAAAATTTAATCCCGAATTGGAGATTCACGAAAGTTTCACTTTGGTAAAACATATTCAACACATTGAAAATTACTAGTTCAAAATCATACTTTGAAAGACAGTTAGCTAAGAAATATAGAATCTATCAGCAGAAAGCTTAATCAGAATTTATTAGTAGCGGGTTTTATCTAATTTCAAAATGAATAACATTCATAAAAGTCTAAGATCAAATCTTATACACGATATATTTATTTTAGGTGTTTGCTGTGTAAGTCAGTGCTAAATTTTTCAAAATAGATAAAGAGGATAAGCTACGCTATAAAAAAGTATGATACTGAAAACAAGTTGTTAAAACTAACAGAATATTATCCTACAATTACCATGAAACAGAAAATAAAATTTCTCTACCACTTTTATTACATAAATTGAAATAAAGAAACACCTCTCAAAGATCAGAAATAAACAACACAGTAAATTTAGTTTTTTGTTCTGCTAATTGAGGTAATTACTATTGATAAGTCACTGCTGTT
Organism: Thereuonema tuberculata; assembly: GCA_023159025.1. Classification (NCBI taxonomy): domain Eukaryota; kingdom Metazoa; phylum Arthropoda; class Chilopoda; order Scutigeromorpha; family Scutigeridae; genus Thereuonema; species Thereuonema tuberculata. Next base: position 43,230 of record JAFIDM010117637.1, read on the forward strand.
AAGAGTGTCCTTGTTGATGAGATTCCGGTAAACATTTAATCACGATTGCTACGGGCATCTACTAGAACATTAAGAAATGTTACAGTTGAAATAAAAAGAATACTTTGTAAAGAATTTTCTTTCTTAAAATTCTTCAATATTTTTTTCTTTAAGATATCAACAAATTTGATCTTCAGCATCTAACGATATGTTGTTATAATAATTTGTTTAATAATTATTCACACCTTCAGAAAACCAATATCTTTCTTGAATCAGGGTTTTTCCTTTATTGCATTTTTAGCTAAGAATTTCTTTTTTTCGTATTTTTTTAGAAAAATACCCGAATGACTGTTCTTTATATCATGCTTTGATTACTCAGTATAACTACTCGCTATTAGTATTTGCCTTTTTTTCTCAAGATTCATTTCTCAAGGTTCAATAGTAAATATTAAGAAAATAAAGAGATGTCTCCTCTGAAATATCTTACTTCTTTAGCGGCCCCAAGGTTACAGCTTGCCTTTAAAACCGCTAGGAGACTGCTCTTGCATTTATCCTGTCTGTCTGTCACACTCTGCAGCGGCCAAACGGTTAGAGATATTTGAATGAACCTTTGGCATTGTGTTCAGCATCAAAAAGTAGGTGACCACGTCAGGGAGTGGTCATAGACGTCGCCTACTTTTGATGCTGAACACAATGATGAAGATTCATTCGAATATCTCTAACCCTTCGGCCGCTACAGAGTATGACATCTATACAATAGCGGTCCCTTAGCGGTTTTACAGGCAAGCTGTAATAAGTGTTTTCCTAATAATGGATTGTTAAATACAAAAACCTGGTATTGTTTTAATTTCCTTATTATTATGAATGTGAATGTTGCTAATTGCAACAAGCGCAATTGTTGCGTATAGTGTCATTATTGTGATGGTTGTAGAGCTGCATTAAAGATTGTGGCGACCTGCGGAAAAACCAAATGCTGATGAAAAGCGAGAAGCTTCACGCTTGCGTGAAAAACAGTCTTGCTCAAAATTATGTTTATAAAATTGTGCATATTATGGGGCCGCTTTGCTTTTGACACTGTCTAAAAGCCTTAATTACCTTGTTTTCGTTTGCTTTTGAACTCTGTTTGTGAAATGCTAGTGAGTTAAGCTTTAGTTAGCAACTTTGTATTAATCCGATTCTTTTTTATTTTTCTGGAGTTTTCCTCTCTTTTTACTATTATTCTAGCAGAGAGAGCTAATATCAGGCACTTCATATCGGTCAGAAAATTAGAAGTCTTTTGGGATATATTGCACTTCCGATGACCCTAATGTTACTTCATGATGGCAACACTTTCCTGTCTAGTTTGACAAGGAATACAACATCAGCACGATTTAATCTTCGAAAATTAATGAAATCAAAACAACTTTAAGAAAATCAAAAAACATTTAATAACCTCTCTGGTGAAATTGAAATGAACGAAACCTTTTATTAACGAAATTCATAAAAGAAACTTGCAAAAGAGCCAGATGACCTGAGAAAACAATATGTGGACTCTAAAGCAAAAATATACTACAATTTCAAATTTCAAATTTAAAATACTGAAATTTATTAAACTTTCAAAATAGAGGAAAATACTAAAATTTATTAAAATTTTAAAATAGGATAAAATACTAATGTTTGGATAGTAAATGAGATGATAAATGAGACAAAAGCCTCCGCACTAGACTAAAAAAATAAAAAAATAAATTAACAATCAAATATTCACTCTTGAGTTCACTCTATATTCAAATATTCACTCTGGACTAACAGTGTCCAGAGCGCTGACTGGACATCGAAAGGGGATGCTTCAATTCAATTCAACACGTTGCTTCAATTTTCTGTTACCTTAAAAATTCTAATAATTTAAAGTTTATCTATGTTAACTTGGATACGTTCTAACGTTCGATTAGTCCTAACATTTGGCTTCATATTTTTTTTCGTCTGAACATATTCATAAATATCCACTACTATTGAAAAAGTACTGCTTTTGTCTTTTAAACTTAGATAGCAAACTACGAGATCAACGAAACAGTCATCCAGCAACAGTTCATCAATCTAGCAACTCAGGAGTTCTGCTATTTTCCAACTGCACTTCAGTTTCACTGATCTGGGCAGTGATAACCATGATTATGTTGCCCTTATACATTGCTCTTGTTAATTATTTAGCAGTGTTTTTCATATAAAATTCATAAATAAGCAATTGAGCCCATTGTTAAAAAACTGATGATAACGTCATGCATTCACATGTAATTGTAAGCACCACTATCGCTTTCCTTCTTATAGCAATAAATATATATTTTTATTAAAATTTTAATGGAATTACATTTAAATCGTCTACACAATCAATAGACTTAAAAACTTGGACAATTAAATTCAGCTGTATTGAATATCTTGAACAATATGTCAGTTACTTCTCTAATAGGTTCAATGCAGATAAATTTGATTGTACATAATTAGAAATGAATAAAGGCTCTGAATTTGTGAAGCATTTACAATTATCTTTTTGACTCACAGGTAGTCAAAAAATCTTCCACTATATTTTGATCATGTTTATGAATCTATGTTTATTTGATATTAACAGTTTTATTTTTAAAAGGGCTTAATAGTTACAATAGAATAGATAACTAGGTAAACATTTATATGCCTTTAAATTATATTAAAGTTCCAACAAGTGTGATAAGTTAAATTACAGCCATTCAAAGTTATCCTAAAAGTCATTAGATTTACAAGTCCATTTGAATCTCGCTTATAAACAAAGTTCATCTGTTCTATATGTTCGTTTCTATAATATCAATATCGATGAATACTTTAATTCTACCTCAATATTATTATAATCACTAGTAGAAATACTAGTCTAATAATTCACTGTCAACGGATGCACTTTTGTCTACTGAATAAACTTGTCTCTCGAGATAAAATATAATCTGTATAAACAACACTTACTTGGGTTAAACCGGAGAATCCGGCACAAGCCAATCAAATGCTTCGTAAGGATACATCGGTGACGGGCGATTGTAGTGGCCTATGTGGATTCCTGAGTTGTGTTGGTGCTTGGAATTATCGTAAAAGGTGCTTCAATCAAGTGAGATTGAAGAATTGAATAATTGACCTTTTTAGGAAAGTTATTCTATTACACAAGTTACGCAGTATGATATAGTTAAAGTCATCGGGTGAGAAAACATTCGTAAGGGGATTCATGTTAGTTTTGTAACTGCCTGGCAAACATAACTGACATAGTCGATTCTTCTAACTTTTATATACGTTTGATTATTACTCCAAGTATAGAGAGATTGATCATCGGATAACTCCGACTGTTATTAGTTAATTGAAAATAATATCCTAACAAAGAACATTTTCGTTGGGGCTTCATAGATATCATCTCTAAGCTCCTAAGTATCTAGTAACAACATCGAATTCTGTTTGCAGAAAAATATATTCACATCGAAAGACAATGAATTTTAAATTAAACTAAAGACACGATTATTCAGTTCGTAAACAACGTAAGTGTCCAATGAGAATTGTTGTTTTCATATTTTTCAGTTATTATGGTTCGAGATCATTCTCTCACTCGCACTTTATAAATTTTGTAATTGAAGGGGTCAGCAAGATAAAGTCATACGCCACTCTAACTTAGTTCTGAGTTATTAGCAATTTAAAATTTTGACAAAAATCTGAAAATCTGCAATTCAAACAGGAAAAATTCTTTTTATATTAAATGATACTTCAGTATGAAATAAAACATACTGTAGTATATGGAATGTTATTTTTGTCACTATGTTTTTTTTTTTTTTTTTGAATTGTCACTTAAATGGCACAGTCAAAAACTTCAGTCTGTCACATACTGCCATCTATTATGCACACTCTAAATTTCTTTCTATGGCTTTAAAGAGATGGTTTTAGAGAATGTAGTAACATAAGAATCTCAAAAATGACGAAATGGTGGCTTATGACTATATCTCTCCGAGCCCTTCAATTATAAATACAGCGAAGAAGCTAATAAGAAGAATAAGTGAGAGAAGAAAGTTAAGGAGTTTAAATTTGTTTAGATGTTTAGACTGGGATAATAGAATAATAGTTTTTGAAATTCTATAGTATAAATAAGGGTGTTCCGTTATTACACTGAGGGTTATCTTCATAATATTAGTTTTATTTCTTATCACTCATGTTGCAGCAAATGATAAGTTTGCAATTTAATTAAACTTTAGCTCTATTTTAAAGAACCATTATTTTAAATATTTAAATGGCAAGTATCATTCGATTTTATTACATCAAATTTTAAACTTGAATATACAGTATGTTTATACGAGTTATTTTGTTTGCAAAAGTCAATGATTTAGGATTATTAAAAAGGATTCAAACTTTTTTTTTTTTTTTTTAATTTTTTTTTCACCTCTTTCAGGTAGTTCGTCTTTCAAGACAAAATAAGCCTTGCTCTGATGCAGTTACTGTATCTAAATGTAGGAGTAAGTGTTACGATCTGAAACTGGAAAGCATGACGACCTGTAGGTAAATATGTGAGATATAGTATGGGATTAATAATAAGAGTTACCTTGGATCCTCACAACAAATTCCAATAGCGTTTAATTAAATTATTTGCATGTACTGGTTTTAGCAGAGCAAATTTAGGCAACATGGGGTAAGAAATAAATAAGCAGTAAACTGGAATGGACTTAACATGTTTTATAAAATCAAATAACTACAAAACACGAAACAGTTGTTTCAAATGATTTAAAGTTCAATTAAATGGATTCCCCATCAACTGAGGTTCTTTTCTTTTAAAGCTTAGAAGTTCATTCAAAAGTTTCTTTATCTTTAACTATTCAAGTTACAAACATTTGACAAAATGGTTTTCCACCATATGTGAAATTAACTGAAATTCAATATAATGCATAAGTACTTTAATGCACTGAACTTTCTAAGTATTCTATTTGTCTTTACACTTGTAAGTAATAGTTGTCTATCATATTCACCATGTGTGTGTTAACAGGATTATGTTGGAATGAATGACTAAGTTAAATTAACTTCTTTGATCCATTTTAACTTAACATTCTAATAGTAAAATCCTTTACTAATCATTTTAAACAGTCTGGTATGATAACACGAATACTTCAACTTAATAGTTCTTGGTTTTCATCGAAATAGTCCTTACTAATTATCATAAATAATCTTGCATGAAAACTTAAAAACATTTTAGCTTAATAGTTCTTTACTTTGGTCGAAACTATCTTTTATTTATCTTAAGTTGAATGTCTTTTGAATTCGATAATTCCTAGCATTAATAATTTTACGTGTAATAAATAACGTTACAGTTTCTGCAATGCACCAACAATGTATTCATCTGTATGTTGTGTTTCAATATTAAAGTTCTTTAACATTTATTTGAGTTTGTTCTCGAAAATCTTCATCTCAAGTGTTCGAATCTTATGAGTTGGACTTCTTCCAAATTCCGAGATGGACGAGATAAATAGAAAATTTACTTACAATAACTGCCAGTGCCGATTCGTCTGTTTATTCGTCAACTCACGTTAATTGCGATGATACTGTCTTGCTGAATTTTCCTTTGGTCAACAAGTCATCGGTTGCATTGGTCGCTTTAAAAGTTATAACCTCTCTTTGGGATTCCATCGTTTAGGTTTAGCCAAATATCAAGAATTAACTTAAATCTACAAGTAATTCTCACTCATTTAATACTAAAGGCTATCTGCCTTTTAATTGAATACAAGATAATCTTTTAACTCAAATTTAATCCATTGCAATATCGGATTTGGACTTATCCGATTTTCCATTACACAAACTTAGCATCGTTGTCAGTCTCCAGTTTGTTTTCGTAACGGCAATTTTTTTTTGCAATACTCTGTAAACAATACAACGCACGCATTCGTGCTGTATTCAAGACATCCATTGTTTCAGTTCGTGCCGTCACATAACAAAAGAACATACTTTTAACTTTTAGTTTTAATGAACAAAAATAAAAAAAAAAAATATTTCAAGGCCTTGAAGCTAATTTTAATTTAATTTTACCATGAAGAAAAATTGAATTTCTCACATATAGTAAAAAAATTAACATTTAGCATTGCAAGGTAATTAATGCTTTTAGACAGTGTCAAAAGCAAAGCGGCCCCATAATATGCACAATTGAGGAGCTTAATTTTAAAACCCGCCATCTCCAAAAATTAATTTTCGGAAAATAAGAGTTTGTTTATGCATTTGCATTGGACACGGCAGGCTTTGAAACAGTACTCCTATCGAAATCGTATCGCAAAACATTGTTTTAGAAGTTAAACTGTAAGCAAACGGCGGGTTTTGATTTGAACTTAGCAAAAACTTCATTGGCTCGGAATTTGCAATTTCTGGAGATGGCGGGTTTTGAAACTAAGCTCCTCAATTATATAAACAAAATAATTAAAAGCAAGACATATAAATGCAAGACCATTCCTTTATGTTTTCCAGGCAAGCTGTAATCTAGGGACCGCTAATACAATGATTAGTGCATCATTTGGATATCTTAAAGATTTTATGAAACAATACGTTTGTAAATATTAACAATGACATCCTGTTGACAATTGTTAGTATTGTTATGTATGAAGCATCGGTATTATTACTGTGTTAATTGTTATCATTATTACTAACACTGCTATGGAAAACGTTAATTTGCGGGGTCACGGAGTGGTCCTACAAGTCTGATTTTTTTTTACTTTGTCACCTACTTTTTGATGCTGAAAACAATGGTGAAGGTTTCATTCTAATATCTCTAACCGTTTGGCCGCTACAGAGTGTGGCATACAGTGTGACATACATGCCCGGTTGCACCAAAGTAGCGTTTAACTACGGTTTCCATGAACTGAGTTCTGCTTGAACCTCAAATCGAAGTTCAGCCTTGTTGCACCAAGCTACAATAGGCACAACTGAACTGACGTTCTGTGATCTGCGTTCATGGCGGCGGAAGTACGTCATGCGTTCAAAGCTGATTCCTGACTGGTTACAAGATTCGCCTTTCGTTGCGGGAAATCAACCCAATGGATTGTTTTCAATAGTTGTCCTTTGTTTCAGCAGTCAACAATCTCATTACGAAAATGGAGTCCAGGAATTAAAAAACTGAATTCTGCCGAGTCCCTATTTACACAGAGACGAAAAAAAAAATCCTTTTAATTGCTATAATTGAATCGTACATAACACATTTTAGAATGTAAAAAAACCGATGCGGAATATTACTAATGCAGGTAATCGTGGAGTTTAGCGTCCCAAATTAAATAACAATAAAAAACCTACAACAGTAAATAACACACAGTCCTAAAATGTGAAATTTCATCACACTTTGGTGGGTGGCTGGCTGTAAGTGTCCCACCCCCGACCGAGAACGGGCCCTCGTAGACTCTGTTTTCGTGCCACCGCGTTCTGGAGTCCGGCGTTCTGCGCCGGTCTCCTGCCGGGTCTGGGCGATCCATCGGCGGCAGAGATGGGACCAACAGCGGCAAACTTCGGTGCCCGAGAAAAAAGGCCCGGTGTCCATGGGGGTGGGACACTTAGGTATCCGTGCAGACTTGGGTGAAATTTCACATTTTATCACTGTCATTTACTGTTGTAGGTTTTTTATTGTTATTTAATTTGGGACGCTAAACTCCACGATTACCCTAATATATACTGATCGCGAAATAGTCTGCCTTTTGGTTACAAATGATGCAACTCTGTTAACAACTGAAATTCCTCTTCACAGTCACTGTCCAACGAATTAAATAAATGTAAAGTTGTCATTTTTAAAAGTTATTTCTGATAGTTGAGAGAAAACATGCTTTGGTCTCAATTCGCAAGCGAATATCAGTAATGGCCGAACGCCGAGCAGCGGTTTTGAACCGAGTTCAGCGCCTTGAACGGCCGAAATCGGCAGTTCAAGTTGACGACGCTTTTGAACCGAGATTATCACAAAACGTTGTTGGCGCAATAGGTTTAAGAAGGATCTCCGTTCATCTAGCAGTTTGAACTTGATTCAGCTACTGAACTTCAATGGTGCAACCGGGCAACAGTGTGACAGACAGACAACCCAAAAGCAAGCGCGTTTCCCTATGTTAACTTTAACATGGGACCGCTAAAAATGGTTTGATTAATTTGATGAACAAAGAATTTGGGAATTTTTATCTTGTTTACGTATAGAGAATATATAAAGTTAAAAATTATTGTTTGGAAAAGATTTTCATGTAGACAGTGTATTCGTAATAACGAAGAGTTTGTAATTGAGGCGAACAATTGAAATGCTTCAGTGCTTCTTTCTTGTGTAGAAAAACAGTGCTAGTTTTTCTAGCACTGTAACACTCTAACAAGCTCATTTGTAATATCTTAATGTAGAAAATTCAATTATTTAATATCTTAGAAACAATAATCAAAATTTAAGTTAGATTTCCACGTGTGCAAAATAATTCAAAATCGCCGACACACAGGTTGAAGATTAAAAAAGGTTATAACATTAAAAAAAAATTACATTAAAAACGACCGGTTTCGAATCTCTAACGATTCATTAACAAGAAATTAAATGCGTGATATGCTTGAAGTGGACCAATAACAAACAAGCTCTAAGAATCATGATGGCTGGAATCAATGGGGAGCCGTTGTTGGAACCTCATTGCGCAGGACGTGACGAGAACAGAAAGAACTAGTAAGCGGCCGTGTGACGTCATCTGGTGACATTTGTGACGACAGCAGTGTGACGTCAGTTGATAATGTAAACGGAAATGCGGGAATGCAATCGACCGATGACGATCCAGTCAGATGAAGTAGAACATCAGATGAATAGGAACCTGGGGGGAGAGAAAAAAAGCCACACATTAAACAAACTAGTTGAGGTGGTGTCATTTGGATTTGCAACGGAATCCGTACTGTGCAATGGATTGGACGGAACTGCAGTCATTGTAGGAATCGGGTCTAGTGAAAATGAAGAAAGAATCCCTCGCATTTTAATCTTTGCATATAATGGAAGTGTTAAATAAATCAATAACATGGCCATGGGACTGGACATAGAGGGTGGTGCGGTAATTGGGATTAGGTAATTCAGTTCCTTTGAAAGTATTTGCTCAAGTTTTCGTTGTGTTTTGTTCTTAGACTAAATTATTTCAATTATAGCATTAAACTATCCTTCGGGAGACTTGATCCCAAACACTATCGGGATATTAGATTCGGGATCACCTCTCCCAACCCGAAGGATGGATAGCAAATGAGGACGATGCTGACTCTCCTGCAAGGAAGAAATGGAGGGGTTCTTCTTCAAAGGACAGAAAAGAGAACCAGAGGAGCCCACTTGTCAAAGAAAGGTCAAGGACGGTCTTAAGGAAAAGGAAGACGTCGAAGAAGGATTCTTTTGATGTCTTCTCAGCTCTAATCTTGATATTCAGGTTGAATCCACAAAGCTAGGGGGCATTCCTCATTGAGGAAGTCACAAATTGAGAGTAGAACCGAACAATTTTGTGATTGTTTGGATAGCAACCAAAAAGACGTTGAATCAGTACGCCAGTCAGATAGTTTCAGGTTCAATGTTAAAAAAGTAAGTTTGTAAAAAAAAAGAGAAACAGTAAATCAATTTTCTCTCCCTGACAAAGGAAATGAAACGGACTGTACAGAAAGAGGATGTAATGGTGAAACTTCCGAGTCCTCGTGAGTCGTGGCAAGTCCAAGCTACGTAAAAGCAGAATTTCTTACTTTCCCTGAGAGTCACAACGAAAATTTTAAGTTGTATGCCGGAAGTCTGCTAATTAAACCATTGAGATAATAGTCATCAAGGAGGTGGCTAGGACGATATATGGAGGTCCTGTAGTAGACAACGCAAATGACAATTGCATATATCTTGACATGTGATTGAAATCTGCTGTAAAAGCACCATTTGAAAAATACGTCACTTTTAATGCATAATGACAATGTTACTAAAGAATAACGCACTTCTTGTGAAGCTGTTTTATCAAAATATCAGCTGTTTCTTAACACATTGAGAAGTTTAGGGCAGGAAAGGCACTAAAAACTGGCCCTATGATCACAAATAGCGTTCGAAAAATGATCCAGAAATTTGAAGAGACAGTTGAAGCAGTTTGAAGACATGTGATTAGATACAAGTTAATCCTGGCAGAGGACGGAAAGCCGTCGATCAGCAGACAGTGGAGATGTAGCCAAATCGATGGAGAAAGAAAGGATGGCAAATGTAGTGGAAGCAGCAGTGCACAGCGTGTTGCGGGATCATGAAACAAATCCGTCAGCACTGTTCAGAAAGTTCTTTGACAAATTTTGCGCTGGTACTCCTACAAGATCTGCAATGTTCAGCAATTACTTTCTTCTGATAGAGCAGTAAGTGAAAAAGTTTCCGTTCAGTTTCTTGCTCGAAGTGAACTCTGGCTCGTACACAACCGATTACTTGCATGGCCCGGATTACATACTGAGATATAGCATGTGGGATGGTGTCCAGTTAGCGGTCAAGTTGGAGGGCATTCCGGAATAGACCTAGGCGGCCTCACATTATGTCCCAAAAAAATTCTGTTGAGAGGTAGGCCGATCAGACTGACCTTGAAAAGGTGTTGACATTATGAAGGCAGTCCAGGGAGAGCCATGCCATATGTGGCCGGGCATTATCCTGTTGAAAAATGGCGAGGAGTGTTGCGACAGGAACGGCAAAATAACAGATCGTAGAACGTCATCGCCGTACCGTTTTGCCGGGAGGTTGGTAAGGAGGACAAACAAGGATTTCCGGCTATCTTAGGAAATGGCTTCCCAGACAGTCCCTCCTCGTGTTCGAACTTTATCGCGTACCACAGTAAAACTCCATTGCGCTGACTGTGAGATGCATACAGTGATCATGGGCACCCAGTGCAAACTGTGACTCAACACTGAAGATAAATGACTCCATTCGATACTATCCCATGTTGATCGAGTCATTGTCACTGCCACTGGTGCCGATGATGCTCGATGGTCAATGGTGACGGAGTAGCCTCCTCGAATGTAGTACTCGCAAGTCGTCTGGTAAGTGATCCGAATGGTCACCATTGAACCGTATTTGATTTAGAAATGTTAAGATAGATTGAAAATCAAATTGATGCGATAATCATTCAGTAAATAAGCAAATTGCATTTTTTTACTTACGTGGTGAGAGATAATATCCAAATAATAAGAGTCTTGCAATTCCAATTAAAACGAGGGGATGGTCAGGTGGCGCGTGAATAACAATAGAGAAGTTCACGGACTGTGTGCTTGAATGTTTTGTTAAATTAAATGTGTGATGCATCTAAGGGAGAATTTTGGACAATAAATGCTCAATGGTTTCTGAAAGTAGAATTTACTTGATCTTCATTTCTTTTCAACAGAGAGTTCAATTCAGAAAAGATACGTCGTTAGGTTAGGTCTATTGTTAAATTATTTTGGGTGGAGAATGATCTGAGACACCTTATCGAAAGGGTCAACCATTTTCTGAGCTAATGAATTCTGATGTATTTAAAATACGTTTTAAGGGAGTAGTTTTAAATGCAAAACTAAGTAATATTTATGCGAGTAATAAATCATTTAAAACTTAAACTGATCACGTTGCTAGAAGCGAAGATAGAAGCATAGGACTAAAAGAAGATCCGTTACTGGACAACGCAACGCAATATTCAACAAATGTTTGGAGTTAAATAGAAATTCTCAAGATCAAAAATAAATGGCCAATGTGTGATGCATCTAAGGGAGAATTTTGGACAATAAATGCTCAATGGTTTCTGAAAGTAGAATTTACTTGATCTTCATTTCTTTTCAACAGAGAGTTCAATTCAGAAAAGATACGTCGTTAGGTTAGGTCTATTGTGAGAACGTCTTCTAGAACGTCATCGTATTATGGTCAAAGAAAGATCAGACTTCATTTGAAATTAAAGGGAATGTGGACAATAGCTTTAATTCGTATAGAAGTTAATTTCCGTGGGAAATTTTTTAATACTAGGTGAAAAACCAATTGTTATCCGGAAGGTGAAAAACCAATTGTTATCCGGAAGGTGAAAAACCAGACGGACGTAGAATTATTTTTTGTAGCTCAGAATAGTGCTAGCTGATTCATTTAATAAATGCTAAGTGAACTATTAATTACTAGGTGAAAAGCCAATTATCTTACATAAGGTGAAATGCCGGACGGTCATGGAATAATTTCATAGATCAGATTAGGTTTAGCTAATACATCAAGAAGATACTAAGTGAAGTAGCAAGGCTTAATTTATATAAAGTAACTTTGTTAGCAGATCATTTAACTAAGATAATATTGATTTAAGAGAAGGATAAATGAACTTTATATTTCAGAACTTTTCAGAGATGTATCCGGAAACAGAAGATTAATTCCAGAATCTTTCAGTGAAGTACCCGGGAGCAGAAGATTAATTCCAGAACTTTGAATATGTATATTCATTAAGCAAAGAGAGATAGATACGATTCTCTAGAACTGTTAGTGAAATAGGAAATTATAGGATCTTAAATTGATCATCTTTTGCTGAAGGAGAATTATATTTTGTAACCCACACTTAATATAGATACCTGATTAAATGATGTTTGTTTAGGGCACGTGGGCTCTGTGTTTATTTGATGCTTTCTTTAGTAACGTCTAGATTACACCAAAGGTAATATTATATTTTATTGATAATTTTTTATAACAACCAACATACCTGCAGACACCGAAACATGCAAAGGATGCTTGGAATCAATGAATTTTGGTTTGTGTGGCTTGATGCTCTCATTCTGTAGTCTCCGCCTGCCTCCATTCCGGCGTGCTGCTGAGCTGTGCCCTTCTCAATCACTGGCGCCAATAAGGACCGATTGCCGAATAGACGAACTGCCCATTTAAGCCAATGATACCTTCTTGCTTAAAATAGTTGAACTGCATGAAATGTGAACGCAACCGCAATCCGCTGTTCAATTGTCCTTGCGTTTGAGCTTTGCTCTTGATATATCGTCCTCTATGCGTAGTTTCCAGCCACTGCAGCGGACAACTATTTACTCATTGGCCGTGTTTTCTAATCATTTGCAAATTTCGTCCTGAAGTATTGGCTTATTACGTTTCGCTACTGAATGGTCTAATTTCTTCGGTGTTTTTTTTGTCAAAGAATATATTTAGTGTTTACACAAAACTCAACTCATTTGCAAAATAAAATTAAGTTCACAAATCACAAATAAAAATATATTTATGCTAGTTATTTAGAAAGCAACTCCTCCATCATTGAAGAATCACTAAATAAATATATCATCTCTTAAAATATTCATCAAAAGCTGTTCTTCGTAAAAAAAAAAAAATACTACACTGATGGAAAATGAAAAATCAACAACCTGAAGGAAGTGAATGGGAAACATCTTATTTCCCTGTGGTACTGGTAGAGGACAATAAATATGAAGATCAAAAGCGGAGAGCTGTGGAAGAAATAGATAACGAGTACTGGCAGTTGCTGATCTGCCGAAAGTGTTCGGCTGCTTCCATCACCGAACTGTGTGCCAAAGTGGTGATGAACCCTGTTGACAGGCAAGGACGGTGCGGCGTAGGCGAACAGTTTGTGTAGTGAAGGGGAATTCAGCGAAGATATATTGTGTGAGAGGCCGGGTGGTCGTTACGAAGAGTCGCTCAACACCTTGGATGTGAAGTGTCCGCTGTGAATCAGTCTTACCGCTGGTGATCCGAGGAAGATGTAGATGTATAATGTATCAAGCATAGAAGATGTAGATGCTCGACAGCCTGGTTCCGGAAGGCAGCTGAACAGGGATGCACGCCAGTACCGCCACATCGTATTACCATCGCGGATCGGATGGTGGCTGCAGCATAAATTAGAACCTTTGTCACACTAGGATTTCAGCTAGGACTATCTGCAACCGTTTGCTGGAAGCTGGGCTACAATCACGGGTGGCGCTCGCAGATTTCCCTGACGCCTCGTCACTATTCAGGCCACCTCGAGTGGTGTCGCGACAGAAGAACCTGGAGTATGGATGGCGCAGTGTTGTGTTTAGTGACCTCAGCAGATTTTGCCTCTGCGCTAGTGATGGTCGTTTGGCTTTTCGCGTCGACGAGGTCAGCGGCACCTTCCACAGTGTCTATGGCATCGACGCACAGGATCATCGCCTGACATCATGGTGTGGAGAGTTCTTCTGAATACTTATAGCAACTTGAGACTACTTTTAACTTAAAATATATGTGCAGTATTAAAAAAATGAGAATAAAAACAGAATAAATAAATATATTGTAGAAAGTTTTAATATGCGCAATAAAATACAATAGTAGAGTACGCCGACGCACTTGTTTTTTTTTTTATTGTTTTTGTTATTATTATTGTTTTGTTTTGTTTTTTGATTAAGCATGGCCAAGAATGCAATCCCTGAAACATATTTTTACTTGCTGGGTAGTTAATGTCAGCTTAATTTATTTTAAAACTCTCTTTTTCGATAGATTACCATTTATGAACACCATGTCCCTACCAAATTGTACGACTCCAGAAGAATTCAATAGATCTATGGAAGCAGCATACAACATCATGAAGAATTATTCAGACAATCAATGGTGTAATTGTCCACAGAAATGCTCTACATATATTTATGGCGTAAATTTCGATGGAATTACTGTAAGTTATGGGGACAATCTCTCTTTTATAATCTTGGATGTTCAAGCTTCAACGAATATAATAAAGGTTTCCTCAGAATATTATCAAATGACACTAAGCACTATGTTTGCCAACATATTTGGAAGTTTGAGTTTATTTCTGGGATTCAGTGCACTTACAGTAATTGAAATACTTGAAGCTATTTATTTGATAATCGAAAAACAGAGGAAACGCATCAAATGAAATTCTGTTCCTTCTCTTATTTAACACCATAACTTCAGAAATAAAAATAACTAAATATCTTTTATAAGTGGAATAAATTAAACGGACACACAAAACTAAAATCTAAAAAACATTATACTTAAAACATTAAAACGTTAAAAATAGGACCGGTTTCGCTATAATTACAATAGCTTCATCAACTAAATTACAATAAATAATCCGGAGCTTATATACATTTATGGAACTTAATAAAAAAATTATATAAACCAATAAGAATTTTATTTAGTGGAGAAGCCAATCAGAGGCCGATGAAGGATTTGCTGCAAATGCTTGGGTCATGATTCTGCTGGGCTGTTGTCTCCGTCATAAGAGTCCTAGGTTGAGGGTAGTTGATGTCATATCCTAACATCCGGTACGACTTCCCTTATGGTCCAGAAATCGTCTGCTTCATCAAATTGAACTCTGTACAAATAATAAAAAAAAATAATAATAATAAAAAAATAATAGGGAGAAGGGATTCGAAGGAAAATAGGACAGGGATGGAAAATACGAAATAAAAAAAAATATATATTTTTTACAGAAACCGTATTTCGCTATTGCCTGGACCGATAAAGTATCGTTATAACATCCATTTGTTGTGAGGATGAGGATAGATTCTGCACATTTTCTACGGAAATCGTTTTGTTCAGTTCAAAGCACAGAAGAATTATCAAAATATATTTGATGGTTACTACCGATTAAATGCAAATACGTAGAATAGTTTTTGTCCCGATTTTCTGATAGTTGATGAAGTTATTGTAATTATAGCGAAACCGGTCCTATTTTAAACTTTTTAATGTTTTAAATATAATGTTTTTTAGATTTTAGTTTTGTGTGTCCGTTTAAGTTATTCCAGTTATATTCCGCACCCGTAAAATTATTTCACATATCTTATATAACATACTAGGAAATGATTTCGGAGATCACTTTACCTAGTAACATAATTTTCCAAAATTCTAAATATTTTCTTTATTTATTGTTTTACCTAATTTGAAAAATAATAATTAAAATGTTTTGTCAACTGATTTTTATTGTAAATATTTATAGTAAATAAAGTAAAGAATTAAGTATTAACTAGCGACATAACTGAGAGCAAATTATGTAATTTAAGTATTTCACAAAATACTAACTTTAACTAATAGCTTTAACTAGCTTTAACTAGCTAACTAATACATATTAAAGACAATTCTTAAAATTTCACTTAACTAATTTTTATTGTGAAGGACTAAAATTTTGCTTTCTCTGAATCAAGCTTAAGATCTGTACAAGAATTTGTTTAATGGAAATATATTTCCATTACATTTGAAATTCATCATTTTTATTATTTGCAAATGTTATTTCTTTTCGTTCTTTTGTCAGTACTTTAACATCTCTTCTATTTTAATAGCAATTATGTGCTAACACATATTCAGTATTAAATTAACCGTATTGTGGTTACAGATATAGTGAAATTTATTAAATGTTTTCACGACATTACTGATATAATTCACAGCATTATTAACCTCTTAGTTACTTCATATATCTAACTAAATAATTTATTCGTAATACAATCTTTAAAACTACATCCGACCTATCAACTAATCTCGTGGATAGAGAATCGCAAATGAGGCTGTTTTTTTTTTTTCTTTTTACAATTCTCATCCCAATCCATTTAACTTTTACTGTAGATTTTACTATTTGAAAGTAGAACGTCCTGAACGTTTTTTGTAAAAAATCTGTTTAATTTTTTCTGTTTCATTAATTTGCATGATTTACTGATTTTTGTTCTATTGATGCCATTTCATTATTTTCAAATATTGTTTATTTATAATAATATTTGTTTTTATTTTATAATCACCATGTACTTTATAAATGTATTGTAAAGCTTTATTAAATATGTCAACGTTTATTAATTATTGTATTTACTGAAAAAGTGTATCTTATCATCATAAAAATAAATTCTTTTTTAATTTTAACCCTAAAATTTAATAAAATTTCTAAGAACAAATTAATTAATTAATAGTTATCATACAACACAAAAAAACCCAAAAACAAGTTACTCAATCATCGCAAAATTTAACTTATTTACTTACTTAACTTAAGATAAGTCAACTACACAGTTTTAGATGATTTCTTGAAAGATAAAAGTATACATCATAAAAAATTACTGGGTTACTGTCCACAACAGAATGGTATCGCCGAGCGAGCAAATAGAAGTTTATTCGACTTGGGGAGAATAGTAAGATTAGATGTTAAAATACCATTACGTTTTTGGCGATCGGATACGCAAATTACATTTTCAATAGAACACTGCATTCAAGTGTAAACGATGAGATACTACTAAAGAGATGACATCATAATTTAGAAGGACCAAGATCAAGGAAATATGACTTTCTTAAAGTTTCTTGGACAGACCATTAAAAGGTGAACTTAGAGTGAATGTAATATCTTATATTTAGGCATGATTCGAATATTGAAGATTGGAATTGAAATAGCAGTTTAAATAATAAATATCTTTCCTGTAAAGTTATTAAGTTTAACGTGCGGAACTCAAGTTTAAAATCACAATAAGGAACATACACGCACAAGAAAAAAAAATGGAATCACTGATCTGTTTTTGGAAATTTTGATACTGGGAACCCAGAACAGCTGTTTCAGGCTTCCTAGCCTTCATCAGCTGGATTCTTATCTTACAGTCGGTGATCCCAAGAAACATATACAAGAACCAAAAATCAACAAGAAAATGGTCCTTCGCAATAAAAAACAACAATATATAAAATAAGAATAAAATAGGGCAGAAATTTAATCCCCGCAAAAATCAACTTAGCCTGTGAAGGATTAAATTGTAAAAAAGAATACATTTAAATACAAGTTTAACGTGCGAAACTTATGTTTAACATCACAATAAGGAACATACACGCACAAGAAAAAAAAAATGGAATCACTGATCTGTTTTTGGAAATTTTGTGTATGTTATGAGTGATACCTGAACAATAGGTTGTCAAACAACCTAAATTCTATATATATCGAATGGCCAAACTTGAAGCTCATCCTTCGAGTTTAGCAATGCAAAGATTTCAATTAATCATTTGCAATTTAGAAATTTAGATCGTATAGAATATAAGAATAAAATTAACTTATATTACAAAACAAATACAGCCGGACAGCAATCTGAGATTTGAAAAACCAGAATATATATGTAGTTCTTTGCTTCAACGCAGTTGCTTTGTCAATGTTTTGGAGAAGATAATTTAGTGGCCATCATCTCTGAGACATTGTAAACAAGTGGAAAAAACTCCCTAACAAAAGATTATGTCACAGATACATTCAATTATACATATTGTCTATTCATCCTTCGTATCCAATTTATTTGAAATGTATTTTTTAAGATATTTGCAAACCTTTTCATAACATACTTGAAATTACACCGTTGAGCCTTATATTATGACCACCAAACTAACATCGACAGGGTCTACGGCTACAGAGTCCCATACGCAGAAGAATTCGATGAACTGTGTGCTGTGAAACTTTGTTAACCATTGTTGTATCTGCGGGGACTTGTCGGACTGTGACTAAGCGACGCTAACAACAATGCCCGACACCATCGGCCGGCCTCTAGCATCAATCACCTGCGGTTCGTAGTTTGCCCATCAATGCACCATTTTTGATTCGTACTAACGACAGCGGCACTTCAGCAGCCCACAAGCCCTGCCATTTCAGAGATACTGGTTCCTAAGCACAGTGTCATCACAATTTGTCCTTTATCAAACTGATAAAAAGGCAGCTTTTCCCAATCTGACACCGAACACAATAGAAAGCCAGTTCGGGATAGTATGTATATACTGCTCTGTGCCCATTTCACACGTATTTTAGTTCTACTGGCGGGCTCATTTATCTATACAGGCTTGTCATAATGTAATGGCTCGACGGTATTTAATTCAGCCAATAACTTATTTTAGATTTGATTTTAAACACAATAGCTGTAACTTCAGTAAATGCAACCACAAAATCTATGAATTTTGAGGATCATAGAGGGCACAAACCTTCAGTACCCCCATTCCTTTTGCCAATGTGTAAAAAGTTTAAGAAAGCGATATTTTAATGTCCTCGCGATTTCACAGATGGTAAACGATTCAGAAAAACTGACAAAAATCAACATTATAACTAAATACTCGACATTTAAGGCTTAGCAATCCTACGACTGCTGCCATAAAATGTAATTCAGAAGTTCATTAATGTATCACGTTGGAAACTCTAAAATGTCGGTTTGGTTCGACTGCAATTATCACCAATTCTAGGGAAGTAATTAAAGCATTCTTCATTTGTGTAGTTATGCCGGTTGAAGGATTAATTCTGCTGTTTCTGGTAGCAACTGTTCATGGTCATGAAGTGATGCTTTTAGAGTTCTGACGAGACCTATCAGCAGCTTAAGCGAACGGGAACATATGTTGTGTTATCGGTGAAACCAGGTTAGCGAAAGCACAGGGCAGCGTTCGTTGTAAAAAATCCGTGATGGCGATTTTTAAGTAAAGAATGCTCTTACAGGACGCGATCAGAAAGTGGGCTTCGCCGAGGAGGCGAAAGAAGTGGTAAGTCTGGCCCACATCAAAGTTCACGGGAGATGCCTCAGAAATTAGAAATATCTCATATAACAATTTTACGCCGTCTGGAAGAATTTGGTAAAGTGCGGAAGATGGAGAAATGGGTACCCCATGAACTCATAAAAGGAAATAAGACTATGCTTTTCACATTCTTACTCCATCTTCGCGAAGAAAAAGTCTTTCTTGGATTGAATTGTAACCTGGAACGAAAATTTGTTAATGTACGACAATAGGAAGCACTCATCATCTTAGATGGATAAGAACGAGCCACCGATAGAACTCCAAAACGGCCTCTTCAACCATGAAATTTTTTTTTCATTATTTGATGGTTCACGGCTGGAATTATCCATTGGAACTTTTATCTCTGGACAAATCATTAAAGCAGATGTGTGTGTGTCAGAATTGATTGAAATCATTGACTGAAATCATGTCAGAATTGACCAGAAGCTGGGAAAGATAAAGCATACACTGATCAATCGATAAGGTCCAATTTTATTTCACATAATCCAATACCTCATATGCAGAACATCCCGCAGGATACTTGACAAACTTGGATTTGAGATTTTGTATCATCCACCTTATTCAATATACCTTTCGCTAACAGATTTTGATCTATTCATATATCATTGGCAAATTTCTTTTTCGCATGATTTTAAATATGACATCAGAGAATTCTTGCAACGTCAAACCACGGCAAGAAATGAATTTATATCTTAAGACTAAAGTTGGCAAGATATTATAGATGCAGATGGAGTGTATTTTCAAGAATTACACCGGACACTCAAAACAGTTTTTGAACTAGGTCTCTCCCAACTGACATTTCAGGGCTTCCAACTAGTTATATTGTTGAATTGTTGAAATAATAGAACAATGAAAAACTGAAGTAAGAAGTTCAACATTCAACAGTTTGACAACATACTACTTAGGAAAAATAGGGTGCTTTGATAGGATACTTGTCGAAGTAATAATGATTAAATGTAATCCATACAATTCTTTTAGTCAGTCTTATATCTGTAGCGTATTCTTGTTTTTTTCCTCATTAATAAGCCTTTCAATTTTCTCTTTATGATGTCTACATAGCTTATGAACGTATATAGTTTTTAATTAATCGATATTTATATATGTGGAGTTCTGTATAATTTTACTTATGTATGTTCTACTTGTCATTTCATATTTCATAGAAACTAACAGAACATTGGCAATTGATTATTATGATGGGATTCCTGATTTCTACACTTATTACAATTTAAGAAGCAAAATAAAGAAATTTTCTAACTTAAAACTAAAAACATTATTGATGTTAAAATTTTTTTTTGAATTAACAAATGATATAAAGTTATTATTTAAACACCTTTAAATTATTTTCCTTTCTTATTTTAATAGTTAATATAAAAAGTTGTCTATAAAACGGATAACAATTTTTCTTATCACCAAAAGAAATCGAATTTATTTTATTAAAAGTGTCAATCTATATCTATATTACTACTACATAAAAAAATCTTTCTTTTCCAATTATCCGACACAGTTCAACAATTGTTCAACAATTGCAAAAACATTGTTTCCATTGTCCGCTGTATTTCAAGAATAGACAAGGGCATGCCAGGGTAATTGTCGGGGGAATTGTTGTGTGCCTGGGTAATTGTTGCGTGGAAGTCGACAAATGCAAACGGTGCAATTGTTGGGATGGTTAATTGTTGTTAATTGAAGTCGATACATTCAAAATAGCATGGTTGAACTTCAAAATTATTTGTTTTGACACAAATGTTTTGTTCTCTCGGCGCGCGCTAACAAATGATGAGTTCATGCAAAAACGAATAAAATAGAATAATAAAATAATACTAAAGATTTTAGCAATAAATAGATTTCCTTAACTGCCGTTCCGGCATGGCAGAGTGGTTTAGACGGCGGTCTGCCGTGGGGCCGATGTGTCGGAACCTGGGTTTGAATCCCGGCGTTGGCATGACTGTTTCTTTCGTTTTCTGTGTTTCGTTCGTTTCTCCCCTGGGACTTACTATCTCAGGGTTATTCTGGACGGGATGTGAATCTCGTCTCCCTTCTGGAATTTCCTAGCCTCACCCTGACGTTGTCAGGTAGGACTAGCCCGTGGTCCTTAGTTGGCCAAAATCGATGAAAGGAAGGAAGATCTCCTCAACTAACTCATCAAATAACATCAAACTAAATATAGAAACGATTCCCGGAACTACATTCAATTTATTGGTTCGTATAAACTTTGTGTGTGTGTGGCGCAATGAGAGAACAGCCAGAGAAAAAAGAAACTAACCTATTAATGTTAGCCTAATAGAAAATTAAACCATTAATTTTAGCCTTAATAGCCTAATAATTTAAATGTGAATGTCTCCGTTCATAAAAAGGAATAAAAAATCACTTTGTACCATGATAAC
>JAFIDM010117637.1:100030-114191 GCA_023159025.1 Thereuonema tuberculata
AACAGATTCACCAAATTATAGCACACAAAGAACTTGAAATAAATTATGTAGACGTAAGTTGTTTTTGCTGTTACGAGGAAAATTACTGATGTGATTGCTTTGCAACAAAGAAGTTCACTTTCGCTACGAATGAGATTACTGACTGCATTGATGACGATGTAATCGATATCATACCTGTAGAAATGGGTGATTTGGATTTAGTTGGAGAGTGGTGTTGATGTTTATGATGATGAACCATACCCAGGCATTAAACAGTCATTTGATGAAACGGAAGTAGAGAGTAAAGTCTTGCATAAAGTTGGTTACAACAGATTTTTTTAGCCTTGAGACATGATATACTATGGTATGGATACAATAAAGTTATTAGTTTAATTCCTCAGCCAAAGAAAATTACTAGCAGAAATGCTGACAGTAGTAGACATGTTGAGGTGGATCCCAAGTTGTGGGACCTTATCATTGCGAACCTAGGCTAAAGAACAGTATTTCATATACTTTTAATCTAGTCATTACTGATACGATCATTGCTGTTACACCACAGTCATTGCTGTTACAGCGTGTTTACTTAATTATTTTTAATTGTTTATTGAATGCAACAATAAACAGGCAGCATTGTTGCCAACTATAATAACTACTTGGTATGTAGAATTGTTTTTTATTCTTTTCAATATTGATTAGCCTGTTTTATGGAAACTTTTGTTTTCAACTTTTAAATACGATCTAAATATTGGAAGTATTTTATAAAATAAAATACTCTAAACTCTTTCTTACTCTTCTATTTTGTTATTGAAACCTGATGTAACCTTGTAACACGTCAAATAAAGCAATTTGTTTCTTGCTCGTCCTGCGTTTTCATTTAAATTACCTAACATTTGGTCTCGGTAACAGGAATGACAAAAATGGCAACTTTGTGAAAATAAAACATTTTTTACTTAAAATAAGAAATAGATTAAGCTCGGCCAACAGGTGTACTAGATGGAACAAACATATAACTAAATAATTGCTAGGTTTGCTTTAAAGAAAAAAAAACATTTTATAAAAATTTTTATCATAGCCAAATTTCCCTCTTTTGGTGGAATCACCCATAAACTGGAATGAATTAATTGAAATTCAACAAATGCAAAGTGTAATGATTGTTTACGGCCAATAATTATAATGCTAGTTAATGATAATTAACTAATGACCCGTTACAGTTAACTTTTGGATGTTGGCGAACACTGAAAAATACCCGAGAGGAAAGATTAACTACTATTTGCATAAACATTGTTCCTTCCCTTGTCTTAAAGTAACGATTATAGCTACAAATGTAACTTACTTATATCTTTGTCAAATAAGAGTTTTTATTATAATACCTCACATTTGAAATCAATATTTAAAAATCGAACTATTAGATGATAGTTTTTAGTTTATTTGTATTTTAATTTTCACAAGGAAAATTACTTCTACATATTTCTGTAATGAATTACATTATTTAGAGTAACTAGTTTTAAAATTGTTTCTTTTTTTTATATATTTTGTTATTAAAATATATAAATCGTTTTAGGTTGAGATATACACTGGAAATGAAACATCAACCGCGAAATACAGTGTAACTGAGGTATTAACTGTGGAAGGAAAATGCTTGTCAGTGGTTATAAGTAAGTATAAATAAATCAGTATCATTTCCGTACATTAATGCTTTAAGGTATAACTACTGAGTCAGCTTTTCTATCTTCTTTCACTTAATAAATACATTTTCAAATAAAAAATAAATATATTTATTTGTACAGATTATTATACTGATAACGGCGTTTCACAATTGCTAATTTTTTTCACAAACTTGTAGCCAGATTCTTTTACATGAGTTAAAAGTGATTTGTGAAGCTGGATACGCTGATTTAGAATATCTACATTTTCCTACATTTTTCTACATACATTATTATTTACATTTAGAATATCTACATATCTACAATTGTTATATTTATACTTTCTGTTTTATTGTCTAATAATAGCAAGGTTTGATTTATAATTATATCTCGCTGATGGTTTCATGGGTTTCTTTTTAGCTTTGTCCACTAGTGATGCCTTTTGTTGTTTTTGAACTGTATAAGTGAAATTATTGCCACTGTTTTCAGTTTCTGTGTATGGAATAAAACAGTTATAAATATATCGAGGGTAAAATAATCCTAATTACTTTTCCCCGGCAGAGATTTTCATCAACTGGTAAGCTAGTAAATTCCGAATTAAAAAGGCTTAATAAGGAAGTAAAGAAACTAAGGCAAAAGTGTAACAAAAATATTTAATAAAATATTTTCCTTTTAAAGCTTAATACAATCTGACAAAGAGATATGGAATTCCTATAGTTATTTAGAAAATTCCAACAAGTAATCAAAAAACGTTAACATCAGTTTTCACTAGGCAATTAGTACACTAAAAGTAGTTATGTCGATTTCTTTGACGTTAATTGTCTTTCAGTTCAAAGTCAAAAACTATTCAAATAAATTAAATGAATGTTCTTTCTTCGGCAGGTCAAACTAGGCCTTATATGCATCGGTCAAAATGACTAAGTTCCAAACTTCTGGTCACGACGAGGAAACTGCGAAAGTCTGAGAAAATGAAACCGTACTCACATAGTAATGTTGCAGCATTCCGTTGATCTGAAGGCACGATGTCTTCCTTGGAACTCCACTTCGTAGTTTGGCATGTCGCATAAATTCCAATATGGCGGCTCACGTTCTAAAATGGAACAGTAATTTCGTCGAATGGCTTATCATCAGAAATACATCTTTGGTGCATGTATTTCACAGGTTTTATCGAGAAAGATCAATCTGGATTCTTCTCAATAACGAAGCACAAAATCATAGAAGCTCTTTCCTTTCGCTATGAATTGGAGTTCTGAAACACAGCAATCATGAACATATCAGGACAGCTGAAATCCCGACAGAATACTGAACCACGAAGTATATCTTTCTGCTCGGATTTGCACTTTCTTGTTAATTATGCAACAATATGTCTGATAGCGCACTTAGCACTGTTAACAAGCACTCGCGAGATGTGAGTGTCTATCACCTAAATCAGCAGCTGGGCGCTGCCAACTTGAGAACACAATTTCAGGAATTTTTACTTAGGCCTACAGCGTGAAATGCAAAATGTTTGAATAACTTAAAAGGTAAATCACTATTGTCTTTCACACAAACATATTCTGCCTCAGCACAGTCTTATTGAGTTGATCAACTGATTAAATTCGTTCATTTGAAAGTGGAAGAAATTGAAAAAAGAAAAACAAAATTTCTTGGCCATGTGATTCGACAAAACAGTTTTTAAAAAACATTCTGGAAGGGGAAATTACAGGAAAAAGGGCAGAGGAAGGCCTAGATGAACATCTTTAGATGAAACAAAAAGGCCACTGTAACTCCGAAGTTATTATGAGTTAAACAGAACTGCTGTATATCGAATATAACAATGTCGAAAGTACTTCATAGTAGAAACTACAGCACCTGTGTCATTGTCAAAGCATCCAAGTATTAGTTACAGATTTTCTTTAAACTTGCTGTTTAGGGGCTTTTTTCTTACTGACCGTATTATTAGGTTTCCAATTTTATTTACTAACAAAGCTTCCTCTTTCCGAAATGATGTAATGAAATTTCATAATACTGATTTATGAGAACAGGAAAACATACTTGAATGTTCCAAGCAAACAAAGCAGTTTTCTTAAATTTTAGACAGGTGTTTTGAGAGATAATTACTTTCTCCGTTCTCTGTTAAGTTTATCTTCATTTATTTAAAGATACTGAATTTTTGGACATTAAAACATTAATCTTGAAATGAGAATCCTATTACCCAGGATTAGGCCTTTCCTATTTTCATCTTAAAGTTTTTCTTTCTTCAACTATGAATTTCCCCAACGTTCCATTGATCGGGCGATGCTGTTACTGGGCCAGCACAGAATTAAATGTAGAGCACTGTTTCTGAATCTGACATGATTACGATTGCAAAACTTGAAAAGAGAATAAACAACGATTTTCAGCTAATTTGGAACAATGGGCATTTTGTCAGCGGATTAGACATTCACTATCCCGATGTTTGAACGTTAGTATTGCATGTTAGTATTGAGGCAAGTTGTGGACATTTAGAACATGTCTGTTGTTGGTGGAGACTTCATTGAATACTTACTATCCACAATATTAATATCTGAATCAATACATAATTAGGTAGCTGTCCGTTCTGACAAAAAATAAACTTAACAATATTTCAATTTGTATAACTTTAATTTTATTTTACAATTCAAAAATGAATTTTTGACTATGACAAAAAAAAATTCTTTATTTTGAAATTTTTTTTTTTTAAATGAAAACTGCATATTGAGATTTTAAAAGCAGTCTCTTGTCTATCTCTTATTAAATCCTATAAATAGATTTAAATGAATTTACTGAAAATATTAGCAAAATTTTTTGATTGTATACATGATCTATCAAGTCAAAAACTAATATGATAATTTGGTTTTTATAGATTCACCTATCAGATTTCTAGGATCAAAAACAAGAATTACGTATGGGTTCTCTTATCCAGAAACGTCAGCTCAGTTTCCTTTCAGCGTAAGAAATCTACCTCTATTCCATTAAAATTGAAAAATCTGTTACAATGAATATTTACGTTTAGTTTTCAATTAATATTTTTAGCATTCTGAAAAAGTTTGTTAAAGAAGTTACTAGCGAGTAATTAGCTAGTACATTAGTGACTGTTTTAACTGGTTTTGAATTTCGAAAACCTAATAAACTGCGAATCTAGGTTGATTTACTACATCAATAATAAGAAGCATATTTCTGAAGGAAATTATGTTATTATTAAATAAAGCTTAGTATCAATATTTAATATGGATTAAAAAGTATGTCTTGAAACATTAGAATGGTTGCTCATAGAATATGTACAAGGGACAGATTTAAAATTAAGAAAAATTACAAACATGGTTATAAAGAATAGAATAGTTTCGACTTGTTGACTAACTGCAAAGTCAGCCACAACTTCACAAGAAAATCATAAGTTTACTTATATAAAAAGATCAGAGACAATTGATTACGGACGGTTGATGCAGACGAAACTGAACAAATTTATCTCTGCGCTTATCTCTGTAACATGAGGTCCAAAGCCCTTCCTCCACCAATGATACTACTCAATGGGATGACCACAATCGCAAGGATTGTTATTTTCCATTGCAGGGACTATCGGATAGATATTTCTAGGGGATTAAATTCCACTCATCTAAAACACTTTCCATAGGCTCGCCAGGCATCAGGTGACTTAACGGGTATGCATCTAAAGGTGTATGAATCCAGGTCTCACACCATTTTCATTCGTAATGCTTGACTGAGGAACTTGTAGTTTAGCAGGATATCTTGTCCATGTGAATGCTGAGGAATGGAGTGTAGTTGCAAGTACGTTATGGGATATGGGTACTACACAATCTAGTTCCATCACAATCTGTTGGAAGTGGGCACCATTTACATTGGCGTTAGCAATCACTCTGATCAGTGGAAGACTACCACGAGCACAGATCCTGCAATAATCATAAAGCCTTTCGGGAACTTATCTTTGCCTCCCCTCAGGAAATCTTCTCATTTTTCTCTCCGATGTACCACTAACAAATCACCCGGGGTTGGTTGGCATTGTGCAGGTACACCCATGCTTCGTCCAATGGCAGCGGTCATATTCGAAATATCTTTCTTACAGTTTTTTTTTTTGCATTGGTGAAGCGTTTCTCGATGTACTCTTCGTTGGATTCTGTTTCAGATGTTACATCCCACAATCCGTCGTGATATTCAAATTCAATTGGCCCTGAAGCGTTGGGTGTACGTGTTCTCTCGTGCGCCTATGGTAGCAGGTGGTTGGCTGACTTACCTGATGTCGGGTTCCTGTTTTGGTAGTATCTTTGTCCTCGGGTCGACTTGACGTTTTTGGCAGATTATCTGGCTACTGGTAACTTTACTGACTATGAAACCTGACCTATGGAATCTTTGACATATCACTGTTAGCATAGCAATGGTTGTATATGTACTGCAAAGGTGCTATTATGGTCTGTTCGAAATCGTTGAATTTTTTCTGTCTTAACCTTCCATAAAACATCAATCAATAGTCAAGTAACTTTTAGAAGTGATAGCGTTGCTTCCGAGTCATGTATTACAAGTTTTAGTACCCAAAAAAACTGTGAAAATGGCTTTTTCTAACGATGATAAACACTATTAAGTATCTAAATAAGATTATATTTAAGAAAGTCTTATCAACATAATTGGAAATGTTTTCTACTATACTACCACTTTTCTTTCTACATAAATTATAGGATGAATTTAAATTTTTTATTGTAATTTGATAACTATCTAATATACATACATACAAACATACATAGTTCTCTGCCAAGGGCAGGTCCTTCACTGCAAACCCAGCATTCTCCAATCTTTCCTATTTTCTGCCTTCCTCTTCGTCTCCACATAAGATCCATTTACCATAATGTTGTCGATCAACTTAAATCTTCTTCTGCCTCGAACTTTTTTACCGTTCACTATTCCTTCCAGTGCATCCTTCATTAGGGAGTTTCTTCTCAGCCAGTGACCCAACCAGTTTCTTTTTCTCTTCCTGATCAGTTTCAGCATTATTCTTTCTTCACCCACTCTTTCTAGCACAGCTTCATTTCTTATTTTGTCTGTCCATTTCACATGCTCCATTCTTCTCCATATCCACATTTCAAATGCTTCTAGTCGTTTCTCTTCACTGCATCGTAATGTCCATGTTTGTGCCCCATACAATGCCACACTCCACACAAAGCACTTCACTAGTCTCTTCCTTAGTTCTTTTTCCAGAGGTCCGCAGAAGATGCTCCTTTTCCTATTAAAAGCCTCCTTTGCTATTGCTATCCTTCTCTTGACTTCTTGGCAGCAGTTCATATCACCACTTATAGTACACCCTAAGTATTTAAAGTTGTTCACTTGTTCCAATGTCTCATTCCGAATACTTATGTTTATCTTCTTTGTCTTTCTTCCGATAACCATAGTCTTTGTCTTGTTTACATTTATCTTCATTCCATATTGTTCACAGCTGTCATTCAGCTGCAGTAGCATATCCTTTAGTATCATCTCCTCTTCTGCTAACAATGCCATATCATCAGCAAATCTTATGCACTTTATTCCTCTTCCTCCTACTATCACCCCTCCCATGTTCTGAAAACAATTCTTCACTAACTCCTCCAAGTAGATGTTGAACAGCGTAGGTGATAGAGAGCATCCTTGTCGCACCCCTCTCCCTATTCCACTTCCCTCTGACAATTTTTCTCCTATCCTGACTTTGACTCGTTGTTTCATATAAAGATTAGTTATTAGCCTTCTCTCTTTCCAATCCACACCAATTTTCTTCAAGATTTCCATAAGTTTATTCCAATCCACTCTGTCAAAAGCCTTTTCCAGGTCCACAAATACTGCATATACGTGTTTATTTTTTTCTAGACATCTTTCGCCGATTGTTCGCAGCAGTCCAATTGCATCTCTCGTACCTTTTCCTTTCCTAAAACCAAACTGCTCTACTTCCAACTCTCCTTCCACCTTAGAATATAAACGTCTGTTCAGTATTCGCAGAAGAATCTTCGCTGAGTGCGATATAAGGCTGATAGTCCTGAACTCACTGCACTTCTTTGCATTATTTTTCTTCGGTATTGGTAGCAATACTGTTTCCATGAAATCATCAGGCCATTCACCTTTCTCATATATTTCATTGCATAATGATAGTATTTGCTTCTTGTCTTCACCCAAGCATTTCCCGGTTGGAAATGTAATATCTAATATAACAGCTAGAAAAACAATTCCAAGCAGAGTGTTTTTTTTAATTAAACATTTTAACGCAAGACTCGCGAGCAACGCCACCACTCGTAAGTTACTAATATTTTGACGAACTGTATCTGAATTTTTTTTGGAATTGTTTGATATAAAGCCACCAGCTGAGGATGTCCATGTATTATTCAACAGGTAGAAACTGTTTTGTTATTTTTAATCTTATTTTTAATATTCTATTAACTAAACCTATACCCAGAACTAATTTTAAATGTTTGGGCGAGTTTTTTTAAACTTAGAGAAAAATATTTTTTAACAATAAGTTAAATGTTACTGGTAATTTGAGAAGGATAATTAAAAGTTTATTATTCATATGTTTATTAACGTTTCATAAACTGTTATTTGATTCTACGACGCCGATTTGCATGTTAGAAAAATATACAATTTTAAAACTAATGCTTATAATAATCTACTTACTACATATATAAAGTCATCTTTCATAAAGCTATAAGTTATTTACTCTATAATTCTCATAAAACAACTATCTTTAATCTTCACAATATCTCGCTTCTCTGTAATTCGCAGAGAATATTAGAGCTTTTCGGAATAAAAAAAGCAAAATTTCTGATTGTGCGGATCATTGTCAAGAAATGGGACATTACCCTGATCTCATTGTAAAAATTGAAGTTGAAATTTCCGAAGAGAAAGAAAGACTGATGATTGAATCTTGTTTTATTAATAGTAAACATTGTTTCAATAGCCTTAAAATTAGTAATGTTTCTGTTTTGTTGTAATTTCTATTATATAATATAGGAAGTAGATCTTCCACAATTTACATAGCTAAACTGAAACTAATCACTAGCGAATTAATCAACCAATTGATTGTGGTTAATCAATTCGTGTAATTTTTTTTTTATAGAATTGAAAATAATTATTAATAGCTCAGCCTAATACAAAATTCCATTTACCGGGGTAGCAGAGCGTTGCTAGCAAATGCAAAGATTCCATCTATAGAAATCATTACTTAATAATAGTTCATATCCACAAGTGTTCATTCAGGTTCAGGAAACAGTTCCACAAGTATTCACAACTAATACTTTCCGTATTACACTTTATAAGTGCACAGCTTTTCACTTGTATGATTTTAATTCAATAATGTTTCCTAATTCACTTGTATGAATTAAATTAATAATTATCCTAATTCACTTGTATGAATAATGTTTATAATCCTGTGACTTTTCACCCGTGCGAATCTACGCGATTGGCCTAACCCTTATGTGAAAATCATTTATCCAAAATATACCTAACCAATTTCTCTTAGTTATCGTAAGCCATTCGTCACGCCTCATGACGTCACAGTTATCTTCATTTAATTTAATTAAATGTTCAGTTCCGAAATTATCTTTTAATTTCTTTTGAAAGATAATTATAATCTTCTTTAATTTAATCTCTAAAATATTCTCTAACAGTTCACTCTAATTTGCATCTTCTTATTATAACTAAATTTCCTCATTATCTTCCTTTCATATCCCTCATTGGATAACAAATAAATAAGTTCTTTACTTACAGTAATTTGAGTACGTTGCATTTATTCTATGTGGTTCGGAGTAGTCTATTTTGTCGTCCCGACAAACACCGCCAGACCATTTCAAACCTCCCGCTGCCAGATGCACAAACCAAGTGATGACGTTCGCTTTTCTTTGACGAATCCTACGTCACACACACGCAGGTCGATAGACACGATTTCTCTTAATAAACAACGTTACTACTAACTGATTAATTCTTCGAAGTCAACTGGACTTCGTTAATGCTAACGAAAGATGCTCCAAGCAAAGAGACGTAAAAGAGAAGGAGACGATGACGACGAAGACAATGAAGACGAAAGATTCAGATTGAGACTGGCTTGCCTCTTTTACGCAACTTGTCTCTGACGTAATAATTACGTTCTAATATTTAAATTTTAATCGCTTCACTTGATTTAAATACAATTAAAGCCCTTTAAAATAATAATTATATTTATTTATTTCTCATAAATAAATAGAAACTTACTACAGTTTCTACAGTTTTTAGTTACATGAAAGATTTTATAAAATCCCTTTTTCCCTGCCTTCCTTATACTAATCTCCGTAATTGGACCTACGGGTTTTATAGTGACTAGTCTCTACTGATGATGGGCAACTGACCGTGAAACAGCTGTTTGGAGATGTCACTACTGCACTTTGAAAACACTAGGTCCACCTTTTAATGAGTTTAAGCTTTTTTTAGGCGTTTTTTATTTGTAAGAAAATTCATTGAGGCCAGCGGAGACTGGCACATGAATTTCTATTCTTTTATTTTTAATCTATATTTCTTGTTTTTTAGTTTAGATTTGGAGGATCCATTCTTTTCGCTGCCTTCATTAAAGATAGTTGTTTATGAGAATTATGGTGTAAATTACTACATACATAGTTAAAACAAATTTCTATATTATTACAATGCCGTCGTGATTAAACGATTACATAAACAAGGTAGCGAAGTTAAACAAGATAGAAAGACTGGCAACTTATCTAAAAAGTGTCATTGGAATTCTTGTCCCTTTAATGACCGCAAATAAAGATTCTTACTTTGTAAAAAGAAGATAAAGAATTTGCTGATAGGTATTAGATTAAATGGAAATACTAAATATTTAAGAGCGAAATGATTTTCAAAAACTGTTTTGATTTTTAAACATAACTAGTCGGCTACCCGTCGCTTTGCTCCGCAAGCCTCGCTTATGTAACGGAAAACAACTTTTTATTTATTAAAAAAAAAAACCACACACACACACAAATTACATCAAGGAAACTAAAACTAAAATTTTTTAAAAGTTTTTTTTTTATTATTATTTAATTTTTGATTTCTATATTCTCTCAATCTACGACTGCTTTTAGAACAAGCGTGTAAATCATATATCTATGATATATTTTTATTTTTTATAGAGATTAGAATGTAGGCCTCGTGGTCTAATGGCTAAGACGTCTAACTTCTGACCAATATTCTACCTAATAGAAATAGTGCATCTTTCTTTCTTGACTCTCTTTTTCTTTATTCCTATTGATACTTTTCAGTGCTTTTCGAGTTAGAAACAGTAATGGTTTTGAGTATTCTATCAATGGTTTGAGTGATTTTTTAGTATTCTGCCTAATACAAATAGTGCTTCTTTCTATCTTGACTCTTTTTTTTTATTCCAATTGATACTTTTCAGTGTTTTTGAGTTACAAACAGTGATTTTTCAGTATTATTTCTTGACTTTTTTTTTATTCCAATTGATACTTTTCAGTGGTTTCTGAAATATAATAGTGTTCAGTATTCTACCTAATAGTAATACTGCTTCTTTCTTTTTTGAGTCTCTTTTTTATTCTAATTGTCACTTTTCAGTGGCTTTTGTGTTCCAAATATTTATGGTTTTTGAGTTACAAATAGTGATTTTGCAGTATTCTACCTAATAGAAGTATTGCTTCTTTCTTTTTTTACTCTCATTTTAATTGTAATTGTCACTTTTCAGTGGCGTTTGAGTTACAAATATTGATGGTTTTTGAGTTACAAATAGTGATTTTTTTTCGGTATTCCACCTCAAAACAAGAGTGCTTCTTTCTTTCTTGACTCTGTTTTCTTTACTCCAACATCTGCCGTGTACACGAACTTATTTTTCAACATCACGTAGAATTTGGTTAAATAAGAATATTTAAAATATTGCAACGTTTCGGCAATTACAGTTCTAATTGTCAGTTTCAAATTACAAATTTTGAGATTCAAAAAAAAAGGTTGAATACATTCTTTATTGATGGGGATATGGAAAGGAGATATAAGTCAAAAAACAATATAAAGAGAGTTGTCCCTATGGCCTAATGGATAAGACTTCTGACTTCGGATCAGAAGGTTGCAGGTTCGATTCCTGTCGCGGATATTTCATTGTAAAAATTATTTCTATTTTCCATTCGCACAGAAAATTGCACCGGGCAGACACACAGACAGACAGAGAAATAAAAGATTTTAGTAATACAGAATCATTAAATGGATACTAAAGAGATATGTTTTTAAAATAGTATAACGGCTATTGAGATAAAATCAGTTGAAAAAATTTAAAGTTAGAAAAATTAGCGGTTGTTTTCCAATTTCTAACCCCTTTTTGTTTTTAATTACGAGACTCAGATAAATTTGTAAACCAAATTTTAAGATTATTGGCAGCATTTGCCAATATATCAGTTAATGATAAAAAAGAAAGACTTACTTCTAAAGACACTTCTAAAGACAGCTGAAGTATATTTAAGGGTTTTTGTTTTAAATAATTTACATAAAAATAAACATGAAGTTTTTTTTTTCTTAAATACGAACACTTGCGATATGAAATGGAGTTTTAACGTATGGAAATTTTCAAATCATTGACATCAATACATAATTTAAAAAAAAAACTATATTTAAAATGAATGACCGGTTCCGCTCTCAAATTTTAGAGCATCTACTGATTACAAACTTACTGAAACGATCCCATTTATAAGAAAACTTCAATCCCTTCCCCAGAATGAGGTCATAACTATCAGACACTTTTCTGCAACACCATAGCCAAATCAGTAGTGAATCATTAACAGTCACAACCATTCACCAATTCTTCATCCTTTCATGGCTAAATAAGGGAAACAGATAGCAGCTTAACATGGGAAAAACAAACCCGCATTGCAGACAAAACAATCCATCAGTGTTTATTTACAAATTATGAAGAAAATATTTTTTTCCTTTGTATAAATATTTATTCTTTTATGTTTGTATAATATAGATGTTTTCCACTGTTGTTATAATATCTTAATTCCTGATTCTAAATATTGTCTGCAATACTCTTTAACACATTTAGTCAATAGCAAAAAATACTCTGTATTTAAACAATGTCAGGTTTCTTGCGTATGTTTCTGTCATGTAGGCTGTGTCCTTCCTCTCTACCGTGCATATTTGCGCATTTAATATATTTTTATATATATTTTATAAGTCTATTACTTATAATAATTTTAGTTTTTTTCATAGCGAATAATTTTTTTTTATTATTATGAATGGTAATTTTATGCATTATTCCTATATATTAGATATATCTTCATAATAAAGAAGATGATCCTAGAACTTTGGATCCGCATATCTTTACTACAGCTAAGAAAAATGCAATGGGATTTTGGAGCTTATTTTTAAGGAAGGTATGTAAGATATAATACTTTCCCACTTATCATAGAATCCGAATTGGATTTTCACGAAAAGCTGTTATCCAGTAGTTGCAGTCTCGCGTTTCTGATGAGCAGGAAAATGAAGAGAAACTTACTTTCAGTACTGTCCAAGTTACTGGATATCTGCAGTTTGAACCGTTGTTTTGCTCATCTGGCCACATTACATGATTTCCTGAACCACAAATACGACACAACGAAGTTTCACAAATTCCACAGTTAGCTGAACAAAATAATCTAAAGATCAAAGGGTAGGGGGCTGGGGGAGTCCACTGAAAATAAAAAGTCTAAAATAATTGGTTAAAGATGGTAGAAGACCAAAGAGAATTTAGCGAAGAAAAGAGAGGTCGAACAGTAACGAGCACAAAAAAAGAAGGAGAGGGTCAAGTTCCGACGAAACTGTTGCGCAATAAAGGCAAACAGAAAGGTTGCCATGGTAACTGAGCAAAGACAAGTAGAAACAAGAGAAAATCATTTACCAAGGAAAAAAACTTCCAAGTTACAACAATAGCTAAGGAAGAGAATAAAATAATTGAATAAGTAATCTATATATATAAAAATGAATATATCTTTCTTTCTTTCTTTCTTTCTTTGTCTGTCCTTTATACACTCTTGGGCCCTTTGACCTATCTGGACCAAACTTTGCAGAATTACTCTTTAGGACCCTGCGCAAAAAAAAGGCTACCTTAGAACCCGGACCCACCCCCCAAAAGGGGTTGAAAAGGGGTAAAAGCCCTGAAAAATCCAATATCCACCTGGTGTTGAAAATAAGAACTACACAAATATTGTGTAAAGTGAAAAATTCGCTCTCCTATGGGGGGACAGGGACACCACACTTGGGTGGGAGGAAGCCAACACAAAGGCTGAAGTGTCCCACCCCGACCGACACCGGGACCTTATATTTAGGGCCCCTTCTCGGGCCCCCAAGTCAATTGCAAATAAGGAAAAATTCGCTCTCCTATGGGGGGCAGGGACACCCCACTTGGGTGGGGGGATGGCGACACATGGGCCTAAGTGTCCCACCCCGACCGACACCGGGACCTTATATTTAGGGCCCCTTCTCGGGCCCCCAAGTCAATTGCAAATAAGGAAAAATTCGCTTTCCTATGGGAGGCAGGGACACCACATTTGGGTGGGGGGATGCGACACAAG
>JAFIDM010117637.1:114291-139985 GCA_023159025.1 Thereuonema tuberculata
CGGGCCCCCCCCCCCCAAAGTCAATTGCAAAAAGGGAAAACTTCATTCTCCTACGGGCGCAGGGACACCACACTTGGGTGGGGGGATGGCGACACAAGGGCCTATGTGTCCCACGCCCTTCTCGGGGCCCCTAAGTCAATTGGAAAAAGAGAAAAATTCGCTCTCCTATGGGGGACAGGTCCACCACACTTGGGTGGGGATGGCGACACAAGGGCCTAAATGTCCCTGATAGATACTGGACCTTATATTTACGGCCCCTTCTCACGAGCCCTTTCTGTCTTTGAGTGGCATTGCAACGCATGCCGGGTACAGCTAGTAAATAATAAATGAATAAAGAAATAAATAAATAGATAACGAAGAGAATTAATAAATTGGGTTTTATTCAATCCAACTGTATTTTGAATAAAATCTACTGTAGCTAAAAATATGAAATTTGCATGCCCACGTAGAAATTCATATAGAAGGCGCAATGATTTTTTCAACACTTAAAACTGTAAATTTTATTAGAATTATTTTTTTTAAACACTTTGAAAAAGCAGACCATAAGAATAGCGCCATTAGTTCCGAAACCGAACCAAAAAAAATAATTTCTAATAATCCTACAGAGTCGTAGCATTTAGTCACTTTTAAATACCGTCTAACTTAATATGTATGTAGAGAGGGTGTCTGTGATTAAAATTCACTTATTCTATGTACTGTACAGCAAAAACTACTTATCGGAATGGCATCAAAGTTGCAATATGTCTGAATAATGCCAAAATCCAAAATAGTTTCAAAAGTAACCACCAATGAACGTTTGTAGTCTTGTATACTGACCATGAAAATGCAGTATAGCGCTCATATGGGTACAGTATTATAATTATGTTAAATGTAACAATATGTTGACCATTCATCTGCTGCCATCTGAAATCGCAGAATCGCATTATCGACAGTTGAACGCAAGGTGTTTCTGGAAATGTTGAGCTCGCGACTTGAATATGCTTGCTTTAAGATCTGCCAAGGTTTCTATATTGTCACGGTAAATCAAATCTTTAAGTTACCCCTTAGTCAAAAATCGCATGGAGGAAGATCCGCTGAGCATGAGATCCACGCAATACTGAAGTGCCATCACTGAAATGATTGGAGAGCGACGTTTAACAAAATTGGCGATGTGTAGAGGGACACAATCCTGCATGAACACTGTTGAATCAAGACACTGACGTTGTTGGAGTGCTAGAATCACTGAAGTGTATAGTTATGATGCATATCGATTCCCAATAACGGAAACATGGAGTAGGGTCTTCCAAAAAAACTGTCCAGAACGATATAAACCCACACGAAACTATCACTTTGAGGGAATGTAAAGATTATTTCCAGGCATGCATTGGGATTTTCTGTCGCCCAAACTGCGACTGTTAATGTGAATTACCTGAACTTGCAGATGAAAATAGCTTCATCCCTTAGAGAATGTTCCAGAGCCATTCCGGGTCAACCTCAATCCGAGCTAAGAAATGTTTCGCAATGTCTCTCGTTGACGCGAATCAAGAGGCAGCAGTTGTTGAACGTGAGAAGTTTTGTAAGGATAGTAGCGCATAATGTTCCGAGCAACCGATGAGCCGATTTTGTAGACCTTAGCAACCGATGAGCCGAATACTGACGCTGGCCCAATAAATGTGCTAAGCGCCGAATACTAACGCTCGCCCTGAGATTTGACATTCTGTCTCCTTGTACTTTGGTCGCTACATCGTCAACGACCTGCACGGCAACAGGCTTCTACCTTTAACGGCTTTCACATTTAACGATCCTGTTTCTTGAAGTTTGACGATCATTTTTTGTAACCCATTGGCAGTCATTCGACCTCATCGAAGACATTTTAACCAAGTAAACCTCCTCAAAGCTTCTCGTGCAGAATTCTTGATTTTGTAAAACAATTCAACAAATAACGCACGTTCTCGTAAACTTCATTTTGAGTTGAAGGAAAAACGCGAGTGAGGCTATTACTTAAATAGTCATACCAGAGATGACGTGATGACAAAAATTTTCATTTCCGATACCAGAAAGCCTAGAGATGGCACCTGGTGTGAATTTTTGAAACTAAGTTTTTGTTAAATGAATAAATGAATGAATGTCCTTTTCATGGCGTCATTATGACGTGCTTGAAATTTGGTGCCATTACGATAAGTAGTTTTTTTTGTAGAGTGCATGAAACAGGTGAACTTTAATTACAGACACCCTGTATTTATTACGCAAGCGTTCGGAAATGATTTTAACCGTGTGCCAGTATACTCATCGCCCGGGCTTTTGTTAGTCAGTATTTTAATTCCACTCCTCTAGGTTGTCTCCGATTTCAAATATAACATAGTGGATACAACATAGTGGAATAGGAAATAAAATATTGCTAATCAGTATTTTGTATCCTATTTCAATATGTTGTATCCGATTTCAAATATAATTAGGATTTTCAACAATATATATAACCAATTTATTCCATGCACTCTACAGCAAAAATACTTATTGGAATGGCACGAAATTTGCAGTACGTCGTAATGAAGCCATGAGAAGGACATTCATTCATTCATTTAAAGAAAAAGACTTAGTTTCAAAAATCACCACCAGGGCCATTCGTATGGTTTTTTGATATCAGAAATGCAAATTTCTTTTATCATCCCTTGTATCACTATTTAAGCAATAGCCTCACATGAGTTTTTTTTTTTTTTGTTTACTATTGTCCTACTGTTTATATTGATCTGTTCAGACTTTCAGCTATACAATTAGCGCAGAGCATTCCTATATATGAAAACCTTACTCTTGAGAATTTCTCTTCCTTGAAGATTTATATATTCTAGGCACACAATTGACACGCACAATTTACGCAAAGGATTCGCAATCCCGAGCTGTCATCGTGAAGAGACTGGGACGGACCGTTTCGCACTTGTTATGTGCTCATCAGCCAGCCAAACTCCACCGATAACATGCTCAGGAGGTGCGATACTTTAGCTATCCCGGCTCTTGCTCCCAAGAGCGGGACCACTCCCCAAAGAAATACAAAATAAAAATTATCCTGAGCATGTTATCGGGGGAGTTTGGCTGGCTGATGAGCACATAACTAGTGCGAAACGGTCCGTCCCAGTCTCTTCACGATGACAGCTCGGGGTGCGAATCCTTTGCGTAAATTGTGCGTGTCAATTGTGTTCCTAGATAGTTCACTCCGCACGTTAAAGAAAGGTTAATAATTTATATATTCTCTTCCTTTATCTGCTGACAGACTTTTCACTTTCTTTCCTGCAAAGTTTGAGTTTCTGCAAACATGGGCATATTTACAGGGGTGGTAGGGGGTGTGCCGCACCCCCAGATTTTTGGATGATTATTTTTTATACAGATAAATAAAAATGTTTTCTGTTAAAATAATTTTATTAATTATTAATTTAGGCCTAAAAATGGAACATTTAAATTGGGTTTTGGTGTTTGAATTTGGTATACAAATACCTCATACCTTCCGGTGAGCTCGCACCCCCAGATATCAAGACCTAAATCCGCCCATGTCTGCAAAGTTGGTAAAGAGCTTCATCTACAAGGTCTTCATAATTAAGTTCACATTTCTGGAGAACCAAACACCGGAACGATGTCGTATTTCACAAAAGGATGTATATGGCAACGGAATTTTGTTTGGCGCAAAAAATAAATTCTTTGAAAGGTAGCCTCTATGGTGATGTACGACGCTGCAATATTGTAGTGGATAATGAAAGTTAAAAACTACATGCCATCACACGTGATTGAAAAGTGTTATAAAAAAAGACTAATGCGGAATGCGTCCCTTCATTGCTTAATGACAATGTCTGCAAAGGATTCACACTTTGTGTGAAGCTGTTTTATCAAAATAATAGCGTGCCTTTACTGTCCTAACTTTCACATTTCGATAGTTTAGGACAGTAAAGGGACAAACACTGGTCGTATGACCACAAATGGTGTTCGAAAAATTAAGAGAGATTCCGTACAGTTGTACCCGGGCAGAGGATGGAAAGCTGTCGACCAGCAGACAGTGGAGGATGTAGCCAAATCGATGGAGGAAAAATGGATGGCAAATGGTAGTGGAAGCAGCAGTGCAGGGCATGTTTAATTGGACAAATGAGTCAGCACTGTTCAGAAATTTCAACAGCAAATTTTGCGCTAGTACCTCTTCAAGATCTGCCATGTTCAATAATTACTGACTTCAGTCGAACTGAATTGAAACCGACTAACCATAGAACATTTTGTGGATTGATGAAGCGGATGTGAAACGCGATGATGTTAATATGTACAACTCCAGAATTTGGGCACCTGTTAACCTACACACCTTGCGACAGTTGCCACTTCATTCACCAAAGATCGCCATTTGGTGTCGTATCCCATCCAGATTCCTCATTGGACCTTTCTTTTTAGAAGAGCTCGGTTCTGAGAACCCCGTCACCTGCACAGTTACAGGCCAGCATTATGCATTTATGTTAGCCAACCTGGTGATTCCCGGACTTCAACAGCATCAGTGTCTGGATGCAGTGGTTTTTATGCACGATGGTGCTTCACCTGACGTAGCCATCAGTAATTGCCCTGTCAAGCGGATCCTTCAGGCTACGTTTACCCACGACAAAATCATCAGTCGTAATTTTCATAAAACGTTGCCAGCACCTTCGCCGGATATCAATCGCTGCAACTTTTGGCTGGGCGGGCATTTTAACTATCGCGAACACGTAGTCTACGAAGTTGGAGACCTAAAGTCCAGCATTACGTGCCATATTCACAACATTTTAAGTGACACACAATGTGCTGTGGTTGAGCAAGAAATGTTGCGATTTCAAAACGTTGCCGATGCCTCGGAAAATCATATCAAACATGTTCTTGTGTAACACAACGAATCATATGTATTCACTACAGAATTGCAGCGCCATATATAATCCTAGCAGCCACTTCAGAAGTAAGTGTTTTGATTTCAATTATACCTTCTGCACATTAATTTCTCTTTAAGTTAAGTCACCTTGCTGGACAATTTATTCCATTAAAAAGCCCTTTCGTTCAATCCTTTCGTTCATTAGGAAAAGGTTTTTTGGTTGTGCCTAACAGCACAATTTAATTTTTGTTCTTTTTTTGGTTTCGGGGCTCGCTGCCGGATGTGGCGGTGATCTTCACTAATGTTCTTGCCTTTCTGGCTTCTTTTATCGGGGAGGGTGGATCGGGCTGATGAGTCCCTTGCAGTACGAAACGGCCGTTCCCGATTCCCTCTCCTAATTGAACCAGAAAGGCTGTTTTGTTATTCATTGTGCTGCCCTTGTTTTGTTTTTTGACTTCAATTATACCTTCTACACGTTAATTTCTCTTTAGGATGTTTCTTATGTTATTTTGTTTGCAAAAGTAAATCATTTAGGATTTTTAAAAATGAATCAAAGTTCCAAAAGCTTCTTTGTTTTTTTTTAAATAATGTTTTCTCACCTCTTTCAGGTAGTTCGTCTTTCAAGAAAAAAAAAACCTTGCTCTGATGCAGTTACTGTATCTAAATGTAGGAGTAAGTGTTACGATCTGAAACTGGAAAACATGACGACCTGTAGGTAAATATATGAGATATATATAAAATTAACATTTAACATTAATATGGATTGATGAATCTGATGAGCAAAGAATTTCGCAATTTTTATCTTTTTACGTATAGAGAATATGTAAAGGTAAAAAGTATTGTTTGGGAAAGATTTTCATGTTATTCGTAATAAAAAAGAGTTTGTAATTGAGTTCCAGGCGAACATTTCAAGTGCTCTAGTGCTTCTTTCTTGTATATAAAAACAGAGCTAGTTAACAAGCTCATTTGTAACGTCTTAATGTAGAAAATTCAATTATTTTATATCTTAGAAAGAATAATCAAAATTTAAGTTATATTTTAACGTGTGCAAAATAATTCAAATGACTGAAATCGCTGACACAGAGGTTGAAGATTAAAAAAGTTTTTATCATATTAAAAAAAATACATTAAAAACGACCGGTTTCGAATCTTTAACGATTCATTGACGGGTGATTACAACAAGAAATTAAATGTGTTGATTGCATGAAGTGGACCAATAACAAACAAGCTTTATAATCCCGATGGCTGGAATCAAAGGGGAGCTGCTGTTGGAATCTCACTGCGCGGGACGTAACGAGGATAGGAAGCCTAGTAAGCGGCCGTGTGACATCATCTGGTGACAGATGTGATGACGGCAATGCGACGTGAGCAGGTAACGTAAACGGAAATGCGGGAATACAATCGACTGATGACGATCCAGTCAGATGAAGTAGAACATCAGATGGAAAGGATGATCTCATGGGGGGAGAGATAGCAAAACACAAACACACAAACAAACTAGTGGAAGAAGGTTTTGTTATAGGAATAACAACATTATAGTCATTATAGTCATTATAGGAAATAAGGGCTAGTGAGAATGAAGACAGATTCCCTTGCATAAAATGGAAGGGTTAGATAAATCAATAA
Organism: Thereuonema tuberculata; assembly: GCA_023159025.1. NCBI lineage: Eukaryota > Metazoa > Arthropoda > Chilopoda > Scutigeromorpha > Scutigeridae > Thereuonema > Thereuonema tuberculata. The sequence continues at coordinate 120,758 of JAFIDM010117637.1, forward strand.
CACGGCAATGGGAACGGACATGGAAGGCGGTGAGGTAACTGGGATAAGAAATTCAGTTCCTTTGAAAGTATTGGAGCAAATTTTCGTTGTGTCTTGTGTTGTTCTTAGGCTAATTTTTTTCAATTACAGCATTAAACTATCCTTCGGGAGATTTGATCCCAAACACTGTCGGGTTACGAGATTCGGGATCACCTCTCCCAACGCGAAGGCTGGCTAGCTAACGAGGACAATGCAAATTTCTTAACTGACTCTCCTGAAAGGAAGATAAGGAGGGTGTTCTTCTTGAAAGGACAGAAAAGAGAACCAGGAGGAGCCCAATTGTTAAATTGTAATTTTAATTAATTTGGAATTAGTTTTCGAGCATGGAATTAGCTACGTTAATACTGCAGTTTTATATTTATATTTAATTTAATTTGATTTGTATATGTATTAAATTTGTTTCTTTTTATTTGTATTAGTTTTTTAATATTGTTTCTTTTTGAGTAAAAAAATATCTTTATATATATATTGAATAATATATTTAATGTCTTGATCAGCAGGGAATTTTATTTTTTATTAAACAGTTTTTTCCAAAAAGTATCAAAAATATCATTATTCAACTTAATTTTAGTGTTTCATTTCATATGTTTTTATAAAAATAAAGTAGTAGCTTGATTTATACATGTCTCTTATTCATAATCCATGAGGCCATCTATCCCACACTAGCCGTGTCATCTCTCCCATAGGTATGGGAGAGATGACTCAATGTCAAAACTTTTTTTGTTTTAATTCAAAAAATTATAAACAGCATTAAAAACATAAAAAAAATAACATAAATATGACAGCAAAGGATAAATCAACAATTTAGAGCTTTCAAACATTTAAAAAATAAGATTTTTAATATTTTACGTGAAAAATTCGAATTGTGTGTCATCTCTCCCAGCTTTACCTTATACAAAAAACATAATACGCAAAGCTTTTAAAATATGTACAGTACAGCAGAAACCTTTCTGCAGAGCAAGAGCCTGCCGCTCATCCACAAATTCTGAGAAGATCTATAGGTTTACGATGCACACTAAACCTGTCAGTAATTTTCGACCTTTGCACTGTAGGGCCTATTGTACTTTCCCTGTTGTTGGCTTGGAATTAAATTGGTTTTTTTGAGATTCGTAATTAAAAAAATTTTTCGCGGCACTCGCGGATAATCGGGGCTTTACTGTATAGTTGCAATGGTTAATGAGATGATTAATAAAAAATGTTCACGTTGTAAAAGCAAGGTTAAATTTGATGTTTTTGAATGTTGAATCTTCACGTTGCTATCAGATTATTATAATTTGCTTTAAACTTGATTGTTTCAACAATCTATATTATGTAATTCTCACGTAGTCTTCCTTAGTTTGTTGCTAAAAATTCTTTTCGTTACTTGTATTCATGTAGGCTTGAAAAAAAAGAGATGATTTTTCTCTTCGAAAATTTGCTTTTTCAATAAATGTATTATGTATTTATTACATTTATTTGTGTTGATTATGTTGATGCTTGCTGAAAACATAGTGAGAAAATTCATGTGCCAGCAGTGCGCAGACCTCAATGAATTTTTTTTAAAGCGTTTTTCATTGTGTATTTTTTCTTTGAGGCACCACTGCTCTTCCGATGTATTGTTGATACTTGCCTCAGTACGGAGACTTCGTTATTCACTGTGACTTCTCCTGACTGATAATCGCCAACGAGCGTGAAACAGCTGTTCCAGGATGTCACTTCTAAATAATTTGGTCTCAACCATTGTTATTGTTAATAATTCAAATGCACAGACGAATTTTTAAGCTTTAAATAAATTCATTGAGTCCTGCGCACTGCTGGCACATGACTTTTCTCACTATTTTTTTCATTGGTAAGTTTTTCATTGTGTTTTTTTTCCTATGAGCCACTACTGCGCTTCCAAAGTATTATCCTTTATTCAAAAATACAACTTTCATCAAGTTAACTGAAAATAAATTGAAGTTGAAATTCTAACGAATGCATGCAATACAATATTAAAAGCATTCTAACAGTCGGAAATTTGCTAATTGAGTTCCCAGGATACTCTTGTTTCCTGGCAACGCCGTTGAGAATTTCAGTTGTTGCATGATTAAATTGTTGGGGACTTACGCACACGAACTGTTTTTTAATAATATAGATTCTTTAATGAAAAGATTGTTTCCCAATTTCAGTAAATGCTATTCATTTTACAGCTTATTGAAATTATTTTTTTTTATTGAGTATGGCCAAGAATGCAATCCACGAAATATATTTTTACTTGCTGGGTAGTTAATTTCCGGTTAATTTATTTTAAAACTCTCTTTTTCTACAGATTACCATTTATGAAAACTATGTCCCTACCAAATTGTACGACTCCAGAAGAATTCAATACATCTATGGAAGCAGCGTACAACATCATGAAGAATTATTCAGACAATCAATGGTGTAATTGTCCACAGAAATGCTCTACATATATCTATGGCGTAAATTTCGATGGAATTACTGCAAGTTATGGGGACAATCTCTCTTTTATAATCATAGTTGTTCAAGCTTCAACGAATATAATAAAGGTTTCTTCAGAATATCATCAAATGACACTAAGCACCATCTTTGCCAACATCTTTGGAAGTTTGGGTTTATTTCTGGGATTCAGTGCACTTACAGTAATTGAAATACTTGAAGCTGTTTATTTGATAATCGAAAAACAGAGGAAACGCATCAAATGAAATTCTGTTCCTTCTTTTATTTAACACCATAACTTCAGAAATAAAAATAACTAAATATCTTTTATAACATACCAGTAAAAGATTTCTGAGATCGCTTTACATAGAAGCGTAATTTTCCCAAATTCTAAATATTTTCTTTATTTACTGTTTTACCTATTTTGATTACATTATTAATTAAAATATTTTGTAAAATGATTTTTATTGTAAATGTTTATAGTAAATAAAATAAAGTGTTATATATCGACGTAGCTGAGAGCAAATTATGTAATTTAGATATTTCATAAAATATTAACTTTAACTAACAGCTTTAACTAGCTTTAACTAGGTAACTAATACATAATAAAGACTATTCTTAAAATTTTACTTAACTGATTTTTATTGTGAAGGACTAAAATTTTGCTTTTTCTGAATCCAGCTTAAGTCCTGTACAAGAATTTGTTCAATATATTTCCATTACATTTGAAATTCATCATTTTTATTATTTGCAAATGTTATTTCTTTTCGTTCTTTCTCAGTACTGTAACATCTCTTCTATTTTAATAGCATTATGTGCTAACACATATTCAGTATTAAATTAACCATATTGTAATTCACAGATATACTGAAATTTATGAAATGTTTCAACGGCATTACTGATATAAATCACAGCATTATTAACCTCTTAGTTACTTCATATTTTTAACGACATAATTTATTCGTAATACAATCTTTAAAACTACATCCGACCTATCAATTAAATCTCTTGATAGAGAATCCCAAATGAGGCTGAACGTCCTTCAACTCCCAAGGGCCTTCATGGCCTCTAGTGGAATATTTTTCACAATTATTAAAACTATAATTTAATGTAATTTTTAATTTTTATTGTAAAAATCTTAATTGCATTTATTTACAGAAGTAACGCTCAACACTTATCTGAATTTTTCTTTATTAATGTTGATATTTGTTACAAAAATTATTTACATTAAAAAAGTAATTAATGCTTTTTATTTATAATGTTCAATTTCAATAATAGATGATTTTAAAAGAGTTATGATTTGGAAATATCGTAGGAGATTCTTTAGTAAATACGGGTATCAGAGTTTTATCTTTCTTGACTTATTTTACTAATTATAAACAATACACCGGAAAACATATTCATATATTGTATTTCTTACTTTTCTTAAAAAGTCTTCAATTCAAGAAAATTAGTAATTAGAATATTTTTTTATTATTTTAAAAAAACATTCCTAAAAAATAATATAATTATTAGCATTGTCAAAAATTTGAAAATAGGAATGTCCTTAACGTCTTTTGTATAAAAATCTGTTTAATTTTTTCTGTTGCATTAATTTGCATGATTTACTGATTTCTGTTCTATTGATGCCATTTCAATATTTTCAAATATTGTTCATTTAATAATATTTGTTTTTATTTTATAATCACTATGTACTTTATTAATGTATTGTAATGCTTTATAAAATATGTCAACATTTTAAATTATTGTATTTACTTAAAAACTGTATCTTATCATCATACGAATAAATTATTTTTTTAATTTCAAACCATAAAATTTAATAAAATTTCTAAGAACAAATTAATTAATAGTCATAATACAAAAAAAAAAAAAACAAGTTGCCGAATCACCGCAAAATTTAACATATTTACTTATTTACCATACTAACATAATGCATTAAAAAACTGAGCAAGATACGATCGAAGAAAATTCTTGATTATAGTTATGTTGATTTGTGTGAACCGATCAAGATACCAAATGATCGACATGTGAAGTATATTCTGACTCTTGATAGATGATTACTTACGAAGATCAAGTGTGTATTTCTTGAAGACAAAGGATGAAGTACCTTCTTGTGTCAAGAACTTCACCCAGTTTATTGAACGCCAGAGTGAGTCAAAAATAAAGAACCTGTTAACAGACCAAGGAAGAGTGCTCAACTTCACAGTTTTAGATGAATTTTTTTTTAAAGATAAAGGAATACCGTACATGAAAAAAATTTATCTGGCTACTGCCAGCAACAGAATGGCATCACCGAGCGAGTAAATAGAAGTTTATTGGACATGGGGAGAACAGTAGTATTAAATTCTAAAATACCATTACGTTTCTAGCGATCGAATACGCAAAATACATCTTCAATAGAACACCACATTCAAGTGTAAGCGATGAGATACTACTGAAGAGATGGCATCATAATGAAGGACCAAGATCAAGGAAATATGACTTTCCTTAAATTTTTTTGGGAAGAAGATGAAAAGGTGAGCTTAGACTGAATGCAATATCTTGTATTTAGGCATTTACCCGAGTATTAAAGATAGGATTCGAAATAGCAGTTTAAGTGATAAAATATTTATCCTGTAAAGTTATTTGTATAAAGAAGAGAATATATCATGTTTGTCTTTTATTGATTCCAAGTCTGGCTCTTTATTAATTTTTTTAAGATTATATTCTGTGCAAAAAATATTTACAGCTTAGTTTGATTTGCATTATAAGAATTAACACCAAGTTTCACTATCAAACCAAAATAAAACAAAAAAAACAAAACAAAAAGCAAACGAAAGAAAATAGGGCTAATCAGTATATTTTGAGAATTTTATGTATCCAGAGCGTAGCAGGAGAAGCCTTATATCACCGCTCTGACGGTCCGATGTCGCGGGAAATTCATGATTGGTCGAGGACCGTTTAAGTGGTGTCGTTACAACGTATGTCACAGTTCGAACAGCTCGTTGCTAGGGTTTCAGCATTGCGAACTGTTAGTCAAGACAATGCTTATCCTGGTTTTTCTTTAAGAAAAAGACCAAACAACAAATAATAAAAAATTATCAGAACTCATTTTTAAGACTTCAAGAAAGTCCACATTAGAGATTTTTTTCCCTTATTTTTGGAGACTTTTAGGTGAAACTTGTATTTTTACATATATATATGATGTTCGGACTGCCATATGCGATACTGCACCTCATGCCGAGAGCTTCTAAATGATTCACTCAAAAGCTACTCCAATAGCAAAGTACTGATCCGACATAATGCAACTCATTTCAGAGGTAAGATCATATAGAATAAATAGCTTTCTTTTCGCAAACAATAATAAAATCATTTATTCTTCTAGGTTTTTTTGTTATAAAGGTATCTTCTAAATCTATGGAAAGCATCTAATTTTTTCTGTGGGATTTTTAAGTTTTCACGTTTCTGAGATTTTAATAATTACGTCAAATAAATTCTCACCCTTTGTTTCTTCAACTATGTTTGAAAGGTACCTCTCTGTTTCCCTTTAAGTAATCCGTTCACTCGCTCTGTAAAAAAGACCTGAGGCATTTCGTGATCGCTTCAGGGATTACTGCTTCTATGTTGTCTTTCTGGGGGGCCCATATATGCACTTGCATAACTTAATATATATTTCTTCCTTGTCGTATTTTCGTTAGTGGGTATCAATACCTCTGCATTAAAAAGATAAATCAACTATGCTGAAATGCTTTTGTTTTAATTTATATTAAAATATTCCACGACGCTATTGCCTGGTCTAACTAGATGTTTAGAATTCAAAAACGTCTAGGTATTCTAATTCGAAAACCTATATATTGCAAATATTAGTAATTATTCTGATTTTTACCATAAATAGTAATTTTCCGAACTTCAATAATACACTTTGTCTTTTATATAACCACCAATTGGAATATAAACAATATTTCTTTTTCTTAATGTGTAGGACCTACATAGTGTAGGAACCTCATTTCCTTCTTAATTTTTCTAGCAATGCCAACTCCTCACCTCTTTCCTAATTACTCAACAATTATGTAATTATTGTTTCCATCATTGGAATCCAATCATAACAAAGAATACATTAAAAATGAACTCAAAGTTTAAGGTAAAGCATCAAATAATCAAGTGTTAAAAAAATATATTTATTTCCAACAAAATCATATTAAATTATAAGTTTTAAGTAAAACAATTTGTCACATTTTCCGAGAAAATATTTTCTTATTCACTTCTAAAACGTTAGATATACTCGAACTTTCCATAGATTCCATAACTTGTTAATGATTTTATTCGGCTTCATTGGATAAATTTCTTACAAATTAATCGAAAATTTTGAAACAATGGATTTACAAATAATACAATCTTTTATGATCGATTTTCCAATTCTGGTTCAAATTATTATATATTATAAAAACGTTATTCTGTCTGTCATTCTATCATAAGACTAAGTTTTTCCAATTTTGTGAGCAAACTGTAACAGATAGATTGGTCATGCAAATGGATAAAATGTAGAGCTAAAAGACAAACAAAATGCTACAAAAATCTTTCGAAAAAAGTTTTTGTTTCCAAGATGTTATCTTTTAAAGGGTCAAATTTAAACGAAAAGTATAAAAGTTGGGAGAGATCATTATATTGAGAACATGTTGATATTTGAAAGTTCTATCGAACGATATATCAGTCATTCACAAACGTTTCTGCGTTTGCAAGATATATGCAAAAATGTGCATAGCGGAACCCCAGGTGTGTGGTGCCAACTTGCAATACATCTGAGTTAAGCGGACCAGGCCACAACCGGGCTGGGATGTCCTTTATTATCCGATCTCAATATTAATTTGCTAAATTAATAAAGTTTGTTTTTCTAATGCTTGTTGATTCAATATTTGACTTGGTTCATTGAGCTATGTCAGGATATATTTTGAGTGTTACCTGAACAGTAGGTTGTCAGACAATCTAAATAAAATATATATATGTATGTAGGTTCTTTGCTTCAACGCAGTTGTTTTGTCAATGCTTTGGAGAAGATAATTTAGTGATCAGCATCTCTGAGACATTGTAAACAAATGGGGAAAACTCCCTAACAAAAGATTATGTCACACTTATATTCAATTATATGTATTGTCTATTCATCCTTCGTATCCAATTTATGTGAAATGTATTTTTTAAGATATTTGCTAACCTTTTCATCACATATTTAAAATTACACCGTTGAGCCTTATATTATGACTATCTCACTAACATCGACAGGGTCTATGGCTACAGAGTCCCATATGCACAAGAATTCGATGAACTGTGTGCTGTGAAACTTTATCTTGTACACCATTATTGTAGCTGCGGGTGATTTGTCGGACTGTGGCTCAGCGGCCGCTGTGAACAATGCACGACCCGCATCCGCCGGCCTCTAACATCAATCACCGGCGGTTCGTAGTTTGCCCACCAATGCACCATTTTTGATAGGTACTAACGACAACGGTACTTCAGAAACCCGCAAGCCGCGCCATTTCTGAGATAAAGGGTTCCTAAGCGCACATCACAATTTGTCTTTATCTAACTGATAAAAAGGCAGTTTTTCCCAATCTGACACAGAACACACTATTAGCAGAAAGCCAGTTCTGAGTAGTACATATACTGCTTTGTGCACTTTGACACAAATATTTTCTTTCTACAGGTGGGGTCATTTATCGAGGCTGGGGAGCTATCATAATATCGTAGCTCTTCGGTATTTAATTCAACCAATTCCTTATTTTATATTTGATTTTAAATACAATAGTTGTAACTTCAGTAAATGCAACCACAAAATCTATGAATTTTGAGATCATAGAGCACACATCCATTCAGTACCACCATTCTTTATGCCAATGTGTATAATGTTCAAGAAAACGATATTTTAGTGTCCTCACTATTTCACACTTGGGACTCGATTCAGATAAAAAAAAACAACATTGTAACTGAAAACTCGACATTTAATTTCATTAAGGCTTAGCAATTCTACGACTGCTGCCATGAAAAGGAATTCAGAAGTTCGTTAGTGTATCAGATTGAATACAGGTTGGATAATGTAGGTTTGGTTTGTCTGCAAATATCACTACTTCTAGGGAAGTAATTAAAACATGCTTTATGTGTGTAGTTATGTCGGTCGAAGAATTCATCCTGCTGTATTTGGCAGCAACTGTTCATGGTCATAAAGTGATGCTTTACGAGTTCTTACGAGGTTTATCAGCAGCTTAAGCGAAGGGGAACATATGTAGTGTTATCGTTGAATACCAGGTAAACGAGAGGACAGTGCAGCGTTCGTTCTAAAAACTCCGTGATGTCAATTGTAACGTAAAGAATGCTCCTACAGGACGCCGTGAAAAAGTGGTCTTCGCCGAGGAGGTGAAAGAACTGGTAAGTCTGACACACATCAAAGTTCACGGGAGATGGCTGAGAAATTGGGGGGTACCGCACAACAATTTTACGTAGTATGGAAGAATTTGGCAAAGTGCGGAAGATGGAGAAATGGGTACCCCATGAACTCACAGAAGGAAATAAGACTATGCTTTTTCACATTCTTACTCCATCTTCGCGAAGGAAAAGCCTTTCTTGGTTAAAATTGTACCTGGAACGAAAATTTGATAACGTACGATAATAGGAAGCGCTGATATCTTAGATGAATAAGAACGAACTACCGATACTCCTAAACGGCCTCTTCAACCATGATTTTTTTTTGTGATTGTTTGGTGGTCTATGGCTGTAATTATCCATTGGAACTTTCTTCCCAGAGGACAAATCATTACAGCAGAGGCTGTGTCCGAATGGACTGAGGTCAGAATTGAAGCTTGGAAAGATACAGCGTACACTGGTCAATTGATAAGATCCAATTTTGTTTCACATAATCGAAGACCACATACGGCAGAACATCCCGCAGTAAACTTCACGTACTTGGATTTGAGATTTTGTCTCATCCATCTTCTTCACTGAACCTTTCGGTAACAGATTGTCATCTATTCAGATATATTCACAACTTTCTGATTTTCAAGAATTACACCCGACACTCAAAAACAGTTTTTGAACTAATTCACTCCAAACTGACATTTCAGGGTTTCCAATCAGTTATGTTGTTGATTGCTGAAAGAATAGAACAATAAAAAACTGAAGTAAGGAATTCAACATTCAGCAGTTTGACAACATAGTAAATAGGAAAAATAGTGTTTCAGTTATGCAACTGTCATCGTTTTAACGTTGACAGTAATAATCATTAAATGTAATCCATATAATTCTTTTATCCAGTGCTATTTCTGTAGCACATTCTTATTGTTTTCCCATTAATAAGCTTTCAATATTCTTCTCATGATATCTACGTAGCTTATGAAAGTATATAGTTTGTAATTTATGAATATTTGGAGTTCTGTATTTTCTTATTGCCTCACTTCCCTGTTTTTCCTATGTAGTTGATCAATTCACGCCATCCTTTTCACTTTTTTTGCTTTACCTAATCCACCCTCCAACTATTATTTCTATCTTTAACTATATATTTTACATCTTGAAAATAATGACTTATTTTTATTTCTCTATTAGTTGATTAATTTTTATTTGATATACAATACTTAGCCGCGCCGGCGTGGTCATGCGGTCTCAGGCGTCGGTCTGCCGTGAGGCCAGTGTGCTGGCGCCCGGGTTCAAATCCCGGTTGTGAGCATGGATGTTTCACTTTCCTTTCTTGTGTTGGAAGCCTCTTCTTCACTTTCTCTTCGGTCTGACGTCATTCCGTAATGGCGTCCTGGAGAAGGCAACGGGAAACCACTCCAGTATCTGTTCCCAAGAATAAGTTGCGGTTTCTCCTAGGGGTCGCCTTTCGGGGGTCAATAGGGTTCCGTGGACTTTCAACCAATCTTCGGATTGAATTACTGTGTATGTATGTACATATACAATACTTATCGTTTATTCATCTAAGTACTGATTATTTGCACGTTAATTCCGTAATTAATTATATTACATTGAAAAAGGTTTGACAATCATGCATCCACAGACATGATTTATGGAAAAACCCTTCTATACTTAATGCAATTCAATATAAGAATTAAATAGTTTACAATATCAGTAACTAAATAAACATAATCTATTGTAATATTTTCAGTTATTTATTCATCTATTGTATAAATACACCAAACTTCGTTATCATCTAATTACTTGCAAAAACGAATTCCGAAGTTACACAATGAAGCACATAAACTCAATATAATAATATCAGTAAAAGATACAAATATTAGTACTAAATCCAGTGTTTATTATGAAATGAATGCACATACTCTATTGTAAAACTGCAAAATAAGTAAAAATTTATATTGCAGATCATATTTCTTTATAGTATTCAAAGTAAACCATTGATAAAAGTTATGAAAGAAACAGAGTCATAAAAGAAATTCGTAAATAATAAATAGGAGAACTTATTTTGATATGATTTCAAGGACATAAGGATTATGTCTGTAACATGAAAGATGTAATTGTGGCTGTTGAATTTATATTATTCTAAAAGAATCTCAAAATCTTTAAAATCCAATGATAAACTTAAGGTTGAGAACTAAAGGTAGTTAATCAAACTAAGCAATCACTGAAAATCAGTAATTACAAAAACAACGATTAAAATAAATATATTATTTGCAATACTTAAGATAAAAACAGTAATTTAGCTTTCTCCAATAGTTTATCTCTTCAAATACAGCATTATTTTAAAAACAGCATTCATAGTACAAATCACGTGAAGTAATTTAAAACTAAGAAATTAAATATAAAGAAACGATTACTGCAACTCTTATCACAAGAGTTCTGTCTAGATTAAGAGTTTAATTCATTTTTCCACAAATAAAAGAGATACATTAAAATTTAACTTCAAAAAAAATTGCTTCTCAACAAATTCCATCTTAATTCACTGTCTCCAGGACAATACCTAAACAGTGAATATTTAAATACTTCCTTGGAAAAGTACTTTTTTTGTTTTTTGTTTTTTAGTAGAATTTACATTTAAATTAGATCTAAACTTTAAAGCTTGTCGACAGTTGAACATGTTCAGTGTTAACAGCTTTCTTCAATACAATTACCATTGAAAAACTACTCGCTTGTAAGTAATTTAATATATATAAATGACTGATTTCGTAAACATTCGTTCACTAAATTCTAAAGCAAGCAGCTAATCACTGATAAGAATTTACACATATTAGTTAAGAAATTCTGTCTCACAAATATTAGCATTAATTTTTATTTCGCATCCGAATGTAATTTCATGTGTTGCGAAAAATGCCAAGAACTTAAGTGCATCATTCCACAAATCTCACATTGATACTGTTTCTGATATATGTGAGATCTAAAATGGATAATTAAGTTCTCCGCTCTGGCAAAGAATTTCCCACAAATCTTACATTTAAATAGTTCCTGGGGTACGTTTATTTGAGATGTAATATGACCTGTTAAGTTCTCCGATCGAGCAAAGCATTTCCTACAAATCTCACAATTACTTGAATTGTAGCCTGTGTTGTCTCTTCTGTAAACTCTGTCCTCCCACGAGGTATCATAGAGCAAGTCACAATAACCACATTGACATCTGTAGGATGTATCAGATGTTGCTGAAGACATCTCCGAGTAGTTGTCAAATGTAGTTTTAACAGTTCCTTGTTTTCTTAATTAATCTGGGGTTTGGTTTCAATCGTCTCAAAATTACCTTTCTTGTCACGTGATACCTGAAAGAATAATAATAGAATTTAATTACATATATTGCATTATATTTAAACAAATGCTTTAAAAAAAGAAATAGGCTAAAGTATCCGGCACCCCTCGTACGGTCTTCGAAACAACTTTCATGCTGATGAGGTCCGTAGGACCGAATCATTTATTCCAATAAGCTATAGGTTACGTTAGATTAGGTCTGCTGAGCTGCAGGATATATGTATTTGAAAATAATTTTGGCCCTTTCAAAATTTTTTCCCATTCAATAGCCTTCCAAACAGATTTCATCCGATCGACTTCCGGTCAACCAGGGTGCCGTTAACTAGACTTTTACCAAGAAATAATTAAAGAACTGAGATAGCAAATTTTGGAAATCCTGCACTTCTATTTATATTGATATTCTTCTAATAATATAAACTAATCCTATTTAATTTAGAAACATTAACTAGGTCGAGTTTTTAATGATTTAAATAAACCAAGCCAAATTCTTACATAATATTTAGTTATGAAGGCTTATTTCTAGTCTTTTCCATTGCAGTGACAAAGAATAGATTTCGCATTATTGAGAGCAGAATCCATTTCCATTAAAATACTGTAACAATGGTAAGGAAAATTAATGTAATCTTTTGGAAGGGATAAAGTCTGGAGTTGAGAAAAGGGCAAGACCTGTAAACATAACATAAAAAAAAAAGAAAAATAATTCCAAAATATTAACTAATAAAACAAAGCAACAAAACTACAAATTTATTAGGTTAACAAATAACAGTAGAAACAGATTCATAGAGTTTTGATTTAATTATTGGACTCACTTCAGAAAAATTCAAAAAAAAATTTACATATTCTTCGTAAATACAAAGAAAAACTTTGGATAATATAATTTAAGATACAGAGGTGGCAGTAGAATTGAGGGAGGCTCTGGAATATAATACAAAGGATAAATGTTGTAGAAATTTTCATAAACTAATTATTTACAAGGATAGTAAATTAAAATACAAGATTTTCAATTGGAAATCAAATTACTTTAACTCGTAAAGAGGAATAACCAAGTTTCTACAATTTTACTAACGTTTGTAAAGAAATAGCAGCATTTTATGTTATTACAAGATAACATGGGTTTTGCGTAAGACACAAAAATTCAAAATTAAAAAAATTAATATTTTATTTTAAGTAGTCAGTATACATTTCATTTTTGGTATTTAATTTCAAAACATGCTTCAAAGTCTTTTTCATTCTTCCTGTACAATTCAAATTGACAAAAACACGTGATTATATGAATAATAATTCCGCGATTATTAAGTGTTACACAAAATATTATGTTAATATAATATAATATTATGTAAATATTAAAATATTTCAAAATAAAAAGGATTATGACCATACGAAGTTATTCATTTTATATCTACTGACATGATTTTAATTTCAGGCAATGCATTTTCTTTTCTTTCAAAATCTATTGCTTTACAACTAAAAGCAGTTTATCCCTAGGATTTAACAGTTTAGAATTTTTATTGTTGTTTTTAATTTTGCGATATAGGAATTGTTTCACTCTTACAAGATGATAGAAGTACACAGTATGTAACTAAAGTTTATTTCCTTCATTCCATTGGATTAATCAAAATCCGAATCTTAATTTCCTGGAACATAATACCATTATGACATCCCGCTGTTTACTAAAGCATGACGTAACAACTGAAACAAAATGGCAGCCAAGTAAAGCACATACTTCTCAATCTCGGATACATTTTTAATAGGGAATAAATAAAACAAAAGAAAGCGTAAATGACCAGATATTCTAAAATTGCTTTCCGCGCCTATTAAGAACATTTTTGAAGCATTTTATTATTCTGTAAAATAACAAAGAAACATCATCCGCTCACTTAAGAAGCGTCTTGTATAATTTTATTTTTTTCCCCCCCAAAAGCAATTCTAAATAACTGCCTATTGGTAATTGTGCTTGCGGCCTCTCCCCCCCCCCCCATACAAACTTCAAAATGAACTTAAGCTAACCCTCAAGACACCTCCGTCAAGTGAAACCAAACTGGCTTTTTAAATGAGTAGATTTTATTTATTAAACAAGAAATTTTAAATTTTAGATTTCATTTATTTTATTCTATATAAAATATTACATATCTAATATAATGAAACATTTATCGACTCCCGTGATTCTTCAACTAGGATTAGAATCAGTAAAAGGCAAAACCCATTCAACTTTTATCAAATGTAATCTAAAAAAATACGTATTCTATGTAATATTTATTCTGATATTCAATTTTTCAAATATTTATATAAAATAGAACTAGCAGTGTTACTTACTATGTTTCTGCGTGGTAATGCTCAAATACACTTTGTTAATGTTTCTGTCGATGGCCGCATGGGTCGACACCATCCATCTCCATTCCTGTTTTTTTATTGGTCAAAACAGACGGCTACCTTCCAGAAAAAAAGGAATCGCCTTCCAACTACGAGTCTCAAAGTTACTGAAGTTATTTAGAATTTATAAATTTATTTAATAACAATATTAGAATAAAATAATTAAAAAATATGTTATTTACAAATTTTTAATCACTCTTGGGCAAAACTCCGAAGGACGGTCCCAAATTATGAACGCGGTCCCAAATTATTAACGGCGCGGCGGTCCAAAATTATAAAAACCTATTTAAACATTTATTTATCCATTTATCTAACGATGAACACCTTTTTAAATTATAAAAACCTATTTAAACATTTATTTATCCATTTATCGAACATTGTATATTTTTGTTTAAAAATCACTTTAAACGTGCCATGGCTGGAAGACCGCAAGCTCCGAGAGTAATAACTGATGCAGTTTTACAGCGGAATGCTTTACAAGTCTTGGACTGCTCATCCCGAGATATTTACGGACACATGCATGACAGTATGCAATGGTTGGCATGGCTTGCTAAACATAGGTTGATCCGAAACAGCAGCGACTGTGGAGACTGTCACAAGCCTATGGCGTTGGTGCGGCGAGCAGATGCACGTGAAGGGTTTTCGTGGAAGTGTCGAGACTGTCAGACCCGCAAAAGTGTCCGTGCTGGATCGTTTTTTTGCAAACTGTGCTTTGCATTCGGACAAAATAGTCATGCTAATGTATTTCGATACCAAAGTGGAACGAGCCGGGATTTATTTAGGAGCTACCTGTCCTCGTTCCAGTGGCGCTTTACTCATAATTCCAACATATTCGGACAATACTTGAGTATGTTGAGCCAAAACTGTTTGATTTGATGTCTAATAACTCTGGGTAAGTGTTATACTTCATAGTTATACTGTTATTTGCCATTAAATATGTTTTTATAATTTGGGACCACCGTTCGGAGGCGTTCATAATTTGGGACCGTCCTTCGGAGTTTTGCCCACTCTTGAGTATAATTTCTTTTCACTCTATATACTTTATCTTATAGATGAACAGATAGTCCAGTCAATGAATGATTATAGAGCGCATGGAGGGGGGCAGAATTTGACTTCAGGGATGGGTTTGGGGTTCGTGGGAGGTAAACATTCCAAAAGTATCCGATCCTCAGAGGAGAGCCAAAGGTAGGCCGTAAATTTTGCGATTTTTTGGTTTTTCCCTTAAAACTCGAAAACTATAGGTTCTGTAGAAAAAAGTATTCTGACCTGTTTGAAAGCTGAAAAATTTCTGACATTGTTTACTCCGACAAAAATTTTCTATCTTCAACCGTTCTCGAAATATCAGCTTCTGAAAATCACCTATTTCCTGAAAACGATGTTTCTGATCACAAGGTTCGTCATACTCTGCTCTTTAACACCTCAAATCTGCTAAGATGCTACAAACTACAACCAAATCAAGTGAAGAGGATTACAGTTGCTGCATAATTACACATTCAAGATGAACAGTAATAGCTGAAATTATGTATTTGAAAATGTCGTGTTTTAATGTGATTGGTGTAATGCTGGAAATCAATAATTATCTTTTATTGCATCCATTTGGCATGTTTTATCTATTTATTGCTGTACGTTGTTGCAAATGATATAATAATTAGTAGCTACACTCCAAATAGTGGGAAAAGGTAGGTATTTCTATAAAACAACATAACATATGGTTTGTACTACGTCTAATTACACAAAAATTATAAACAGTATGTAAAAGCTAAAACAAAACGAAAAAACATCTGTGAAATAAAAACGATCGTCAATGTTGGGAGGGGGTAGTTATCCAGGGAGACTCACTCAACATCACCAGAAGAGGAAAATGATTCCTGTAAGGTAACTACAACTGGATCGAATTCTTCCTCCTCCTCCTCCTCCTCCTCCTCGTTGATGGGGACCCCGTTATGGCATTGCCCTGGCAGTTGTGGCATGCTGCAGAAAAATTCAACGATATCATTCTACAACTGCATCTTCTAGAGTCCCATTCCTTTTGACATCGACAAACTATGACTTCTAAAATTTCGACGGGTGCAGCATTTTTGTCGCAGAACCTAGGCAACAGCTCCCCATTTCTCCCAGCCAGGTATTCCTTCAACCCACACATGTGGGGCCAGTACCGTTCCCATTCACTTTTGTATTTGATAGTACACACTATAGGAGTGGTACTTCGTGGCCCCTTCAGTTTGTGGGAGTGTAGAAATGTCCAGATTGATCGAAGAAGCTCATTTTATAAATGCTCGGTACCTATACGCATCTAAGGACGACTCCTTAGATGGACCACTATACCATCTGAGTATGCAATTATTTCCCGCTCTTTCGATCTCGGATGGTGTCGACGAAGGGTTGGAAAACACCTCAGCTGCTTCCTTCATTAATTTGTCCTTCTGGTACAATTTAGCAAAATTGATTTTGCTCTTTCTGAAGACTGCGGAGGTGGTATCACAGCCTGTGAAACTATGCAGAAAGAGAATGTGCTGCAGCGCGAGCTACTGCAGCACTTGAGAAGAGTATGTTGCTGTGCGTACCTTTCCTCTGCCAGGTTTCACCAGAATTATGTCACGATCGGGAGGGGTTTTCGCCAGCAACAGGACTGCGAAGTCCACATCTTCGCCTATCAGAGCCACTGAAGAGTTTACTGATTTTTCAATGGCTGCAGACAAGCTCACATCTGCGTCATCCTCTGCTTGAAGGGTGTTAATGTCATTTTCCTCCAGTTTTTGCATCAGTAGCTTGATAAGAAGGTTCTTGTTGTTGGCGTTCGAAAGGAAGATTTCTTGCTTCAATCTGATTTCAGTTTCTATAATAAACTGAATATCCACGCACCGTTTGAGTCGATACCTACGATTGTGCTTTAGTACTTGTTGATATTGGTGCAGCTATCAAAAATTACAGTACAACTTCTTCCCGGATAGTACAGTGCAACTTCTTTACAAATCGTACGTATTCATAACAAATAGATGATATTGTATTACTACCGTGTTGCCAAACGATCTTGTGGATAAGGAATCCCCGATCAACAGGAATCCCCATATGGTTGCTGAATTGAACATCCCTTTCGGTGTTGTATAGAGACTGTAAAGTTCGCCTTCTTACTTTTTCTCATTTCACCGTCCTTGAAGAATGCCATAGGGTACGGGGCCAACTCATACCCCGTATAATTCTTTAGATCATCGTCTGATTTCTTGCTTATGCAAATGCGTTGAAACAGTAGATAGGGATTTACTGCAATTTTGTTATTGTTTATTGTGATTGATGAACTCATAGAAGAAAGAGGAAGTGCTTGGTTTTTTCGTGATAATTTTATGTTTGAAAATGGCACATTTTCCATTTTAGACATTGCAATCTTCCCAACTGTAAAAGCATCATAACAGGACATTGTACCATCTTCTGTAATCCCTGTTGCAATTGCCAACTGGATGCAATAAAAGGTAGTTACTGATTTCTAGCATTAAAACCAATCACATTACAACACAACATCTTGAAATCCATAATTTTAGCTATTACTGTGCATCTTAGTTAAAGTTAAAAGTATCCAACTGTAAGCCTACACAGGCTTTTGGGTCGCGGGAGATCAGGCTCCCAGCGTTTCACGACCAACGGGACGAAGTTGAGATCGGGTGGTCAGCCCGACGTCCGCCCACTGTGCATCTAGAATGTATAATTATGTAGCAAATGCAATCCTCTTCACTATATTTGGTTGTAGTTTGTAGCATGTTAGCAGATTTGAGGTGTTAATGAGCGGAGTATGACGAACCATGTATCAGAAACATCGTTTTCCGGAAATAGGTGATTTTCAGAAGCTGATATTTCGAGAACGGTGAAGATAGAAAATTTTTATCGGAGTAAAAAATGTCAGAAATTTTGTCAGCTTTCAAACAGGTCAGAATACGTTTTTCTCCAGAACCTATAGTTTTCGAGTTTTAAGGGAAAAACCAAAAAACCGCAAAATTTACGGCCTTCCGGACGCCACCACCCCTTCGGCTCACCTCTGAGTGTCCGGTACTTTTGGGATTTTTACCTCCCACGAACCCCAAACCCATCCCTGAAGTCAAAAATTCTGCCCCCCTCCATGCGTTCTACACCCCTTTTTGAGCATTCATTGACTGGACTAAGATCTCAATTAGAGTGATGAATTTACTTCCGATCAAAAAGTAGGAAACAAGAGTTGATTTACTTAATATTTCGTAGGATATTAATAGTTAACATTTAACACAAGTTGAAAAAAGAAATATAGTTTATACTCATCTACAAATACAAGAATTTAAAGAATAAATAAAATTTAAATATTTAAAAGTAAAAATAAATAAACTTATATAGGCTTCATTGTGAATAGATTGATTTCTAATAAAATTTATTAATTAAGTTATATTTTAATTTTTAATTTTTTAATTTGATATTTTTTTTATGTCTATATTACATTTTTCTCTGCTTTTATTGAGTCTACATTAATTTGTTTATTCAAATTACTTTGATATTGTCGTACTAATTCATATATTTGATTTAAATAAAAAAAGTCTTTAATTTAATTTGTAATTTTAATATTTTTGTTTTTGAATCCACCAAGTTTTTTATTTATTTTATTTTCTTTTATTTTTACTTTACTTAAAGAGTAACTTTTTTTCTTCTTTTTTCTGGTTCCCCAATCCCTGTTCGCACC
>JAFIDM010117637.1:139995-154258 GCA_023159025.1 Thereuonema tuberculata
TCTTCTTTTTTCTGGTTCCCCAATCCCTGTTCGCACCTTATTTCTATTACTATTGTACTATTAATGGTGTACTATTAATGGTATTAAGAGTAAAATCATAACTTCCAATTAATTTGTTTCGAGAACAAATTCAGTAGGAAATGTAAATAAACTTTTATATGTCATTACATTTAGAAATCACATTCTAAGAATCCACTAATGTTATCAGATTTTGATTAAATGAGATTTTTGTTGTAGCAGAAGAATTATAAACTGTCAAGTCAATGGAGGAACCACAGACACTGTTTCCACAAAACATTCAGGTAAGGAAATAAAACTTAGTAATCTTTTTATTTCTTTCATTAGAATAGAAGCTTCCATAATTTAATGAATATTCCACTATTACAGAATGAAGGTCGAATACCGTATATGCTCCAATAAACGTCGAGGCTCTTATTGTCGCCGGTCTCTAATAAGAGCCGGGCTTCAGAGGGGACACGGCCAAATAGTAGCCGGTCTCTAACAGTAGCCGGGTCTTTGATATTTGCCTACTGCTACTAGTGTATGCGTCCGTATTTTTACAGTCGTGCGTAATACCTTACGGTATATTGCCTTACAAAATGCCGCCGAAACGGTCATTTGACATTGCCTTTAAGATAAGCGCTGTGGAATACGCGAAAGAAACTTCCGGTGAGGCGGCCGCTCGTCAACATCGAAGCCGTAATTGCGGATTCGGACGACGAATAGCAGCGAAAGGTACAGAAAGACATTGCCATTTATCTTTAACAGTCTTATGGAGCATGTGAAATTCAAATAAAGTAGCTGCTTGTAATATTAGCCGACATTTATGTGTAAAAATATTGCGTTCTGAAGGTTTTTGTTAATAAAGGCCGGTCTCTAACAGCAGCCGGTCTCTATTAAGCACCAGGAGCCGAGGCTAGTTTTGCAAATAAACGCCGGGGGCCTCTATTGGAGCATATACGGCATGTGGCATTTATAGAAGTCAAGGACAGCCCTTATTATTCAAAGAGAAGTCAGAGGCAAATTCTGTTTTTGACACTCCTTCTAAAAGAGTGTTTCAAGTAATTTCATTTTTGAAACATCTTCAGCTATTTTTAATCACGTTTTAATCACCTTAAGGAGTGTGTGTTTGAAGATATTTTATGAACACAGAATCCCTCGTTTAAAATAGATATTTTTTTTCCTTCAAACCAATACATTTCACAATGTTTTTAATTATCTTTAAGTCCATTTCTTCTTTAAAACCCAACACACGTTTTTTAATTATTTCTGTTTACATTTATTGATATTAGTTTAAATTTTAAAAAAAAACCTCTAATAATTACTTTTCAAAACATGGACATTCAAACCAAAGTCAAGATTCTTTTAAAATCTGCTTCTTATTTGTTATCTTATTCATTTTGTTTAATATAATTTAATATACATTTTCGACATGAACTTATTCCATGAAAGAATTAGCATTTCTAAAAAGCCAGTGTAAGTAAAAAACTATCGTAAAAAGAAAGTAGGTTTGCTTAACTTTCTTTTAATTATGGCAAACACACTAATGTTAAAAAAAAAATAATAGAGATCATGGGCTTGTTAGAATGAATATTTTCTAGATTCCTCTTCAGTTTTATTATCAACTTAATAATTACAAATGCTTCTGTTGTTAATGAAATACTTTTTTAATGATTTTTACATAATTCAGTTAAGTGCAGTCAGACTTCCCCTAAACTTTCTTTAATTTCGAAATTAAAATCGCCTAAAACTTATTACTTCTAAAAAACAAAAGGATCTTAAACCTTTAACCTTTAAAATCTTATACTTTGCATAGAATATGTGAAATCATATTATTTTCAATTTTTTTTAAAAATAGATTTAAATTTTCATTTCTATTTCATTTTAATTTTCATTTATAACTAGTTCCCCCCCCCCCCCTGTTTCCCCCTGGCAAGTATGAGATATTCCAAGAAGAATCGATTCCAAGCGGTTATCATGGTACAAAGTGATTTTTTATTCCTTTTTATGAACGGAGAGAAGCTAAAACAATGAACATTCACATTTAAATTATTAGGCTATTAAGGCTAAAATTAATGGGTTAATTTTCTATTAGGCTAACATTAATAGGTTATTTTCTTTTTTCTCTGGCTGTTCTCTCATTGCGCCACACACACACACAAAGGGAGTGATACGAACCAATAAATTGAATGTAGTTCCGGGAATCTATATTTAGTTTGATGTTATTTGATGAATTAGTTGAGGAAATCTTCCTTCCTTTCATCGATTTTGGACCACGGGCTAGTCCTACCTGGCAACGTTAGGATGAGGCTAGGAAATTCCAGAAGGGAGACGAGATTCATATCGCGTCCAGAATAACTCTGAGATAGTAAGTCCCAAGGGAAGAAACGGACGAAACACAGAAGAAGAAAGAAACAGTCATGCCAACGCCGGGATTCGAACCCAGGTTCCGACACATCGGCTCCACGGCAGGCAGACCGCCTTCTAAACCGCTCTGCCATGCCGGAACGGCAGTTAAGGATATCTATATATTACTAGAATCTTTAGTATTATTTTATTATTCTATTTTATTCGTTTTTGCATTAACTCATCATTTGTTAGCGCGCGCCGAGAGAATAAAACATTTGTGTCAAAACAAATAATTTTGAAGTTCAACATGCTATTTTGAATCTGTCGACTTCCTCACAACAATGAATCATCCCAACAATTGCACCGTTTGCATTTGTCGACTTCCACGCAAACAATTACCCAGGTACACACAATTCCCCCGACAATTATCCTGGCATGCCCTTGTCCATTCTTGAACTGCAGCGACAATGGAAACAATGTTTTTGCAATTGTTAAACAATTGTTGAACTGCGCCGGATAATCCGAAAAGAAAGATTTTATATAGGCATTGTAATATATAGATTGACACTTGTAATAAAATGAATTCGATTTCTTTTGGTGATAAGAAAAATTGTTATTGGTTTTATAGACAACTTTTTATATTAACTATTAAAATAAAAAAGGAAAATAATTTAAAGGTGTTTAAATAATAACTTTATATCATTTGTTAATTAAAAAAAATATTAACACCAATAATGTTTTTAGTTTCAAGTTAGAGAATTTCTTTATTTTGCTTCTTAAGTTGTAATAAGTGTAGAAATCAGGAATCCCCTCATAATAATCAATTGCCAATGTTCGGTTAGTTCCTATAAAATATGAAATGACAAGTAGAACATACATAAGGAAAATTATACAGAACTCCACATTAATAAATATCGATAATTTAAAAACTATATACGTTCATAAGCTACGTAGACATCATGAAGACAAAATTGAAAGGCTTATTCATGGGGGAAAAAACAAGAATACGCTACAGATATAACACTGGCTAAAAGAATTGTATGGATTACATTTAATCATTATTACTTCAACAAGTATCTTATCAAAGTACTCTATTTTTCCTATGTAGTATATTGTCAAATTGTTGAATGTCATTGTTCTATTCTTCTATTCTTCATCTCATGCGAAAAAGAAATTTGCCAATAATACATGAATAGATGAAAATCAGTTAGCGAAAGGTTCAGTGAATAAGGTGGATGAGACAAAATCTCAAATCCAAGTTTGTCAAGTATCCTGCGGGGTGTTCTGCCATATGGGATCTTGGATATGTGAAATAAAATTGGACCTTATCGATTGATCAGTGTATTGCTGTATCTTTCCCAGCTTCTGGTCAATTCTGACATGATTTCAGTCAATTCTGACACATACACCTCTCCTGTAATGATTTGTCCCGAAATGAAAGTTTCAATGGATAATTCCAGCCGTGGACCATCAAATAATGAAAAAAAAAAATTCATGGTTGAAGAGGCTGTTTAGGATTTGTATCGGTGGCTCGTTCTTATCCATCTAAGATGATGAGCGCTTCCTATTGTCGTACATTATCAAATTTTCGTTCCAGGTTACAATTCAATCCAAGAAAGGCTTTTTCTTTGCGAAGATGGAGTAAGAATGTGAAAAGCATAGTCTTATTTCCTTCTGAGTTCATGGGGTACCCATTTCTCCATCTTCCGCACTTTGCCAAATTCTTCCAGATGGCGTAAAATTTTTATGTGAGATATTTCTAATATCTCAGCCATCTCCCGTGAACTTTGATGTGGGTCAGACTTACCAGTTTTTTCACCTCCTCGGCGAAGACCACTTTATGATGGCGTCCTGTAAGAGCATTCTTTATTTTATAATTGCCATCACGGAGTTTTTAGAACGAACGCTGCACTGTCCTTTCGCTACCCTGGTATTCACCGATAACACAACATATCAATTCGCCTAAGCTGCTGATAAGCCACGTAAGAACTCTAAAAGCATCACTTCATGACCATGAGCAGTTGGTACCAGAAAAAGCAGGATTAATCCTTCAACCGGCATAACTATACACATGCTTTAATTACTTCTCTAGAAGTGGTGATAATTGCAGTTAAACCAAACCGACTTTTTAGGGTTTCCAACGTGATACACTAATGAACTTCTGAATTCCATTTTATGGCAGCAGTCCTAGGTTTGCTAAGCCTTAAATGTCGAGTATTTAGTTATAATGTTGATTTTTGTCAGTTTTTCTGAATCGTGTACCATCTGTGAAATCGCGAGGACATTAAAATATCGCTTTCTTAAACTTTTTACACTTTGGCAAAAATAATGGTGGTACTGAAGGGTTGTGTCCTTTATGATCCTCAAAATTCATAGATTCTGGGGTTGCATTTACTGAAGTTATACAGCTATTGTGTTTTAAAATAAATCTAAAATAAGGAATTGGTTGAATTAAATACCGAAGAGCGACGATATTATGATAGCTCCCCAGCCTAGATAAATGACCCCACCTGTAGACAGAAAATGCGTGTGTCAAAGTGCACAAAGCCATTACATTATGACAAGGCTATGTAGATAAATGAGCCCGCCAGTAGAACGAAAGTACGTGTGTCAATGGGCACAGAGCAGTATATACATACTATCCCGAACTGGCTTTCTATTAGTAGCGTGTTCGGTGTCATTTTGGGAAAAGCTGCCTTTTTATCAGTTTGATAAAGGACAAATTGTGATGGCACTGTGCTTAGGAGCCAGTATCTCTGAAATGGCACGGCTTGTGGGCTGCTGAAGTGCCGCTGTCGTTAGTATGAATAAAAAATGGTGCATTGATGGGCAAACTACGAACCGCAGGTGATTGATGCTAGAGGCCGGCCGATGCTGTCGGGCATTGTTGTTAGCCGCGCTGAGTCACAGTCCGACATCACCCGCAGCTACAACAATGGTGAACAAGGAAAGTTTCACAGCACAAAGTTCATCGAACCCTTCTGCGTATGGGGTTGTGTAGCCGTAGACCCTGTCGATGTTAGTTTGGTGGTCATAATATAAGGCTCAACGGTATAATTTCAAGTATGTTATGAAAAGGTTGCAAATATCTTAAAAAATACATTTCTGTAAAGATTATAATTATATTTATCGAAGTCTATTAGCTAGCAGAGTAAATTTAGTGCTCAAAATTACTTAACTAAATAATACTAAAACAAGAAATCGGTAAACACATTTAATAATGCAATAACATATTTACAAATAGCTTTTTAAGCTCAATGTTAATCCAGTCTTTTAAACTAGGATTCTCTTAAATTGCAATGTCCTTATTAATACATTAATTTACATTCTTCTTACAAGGGTAACTTGCTTCTCGTTGGCGGTCTTGCTTCTCTGGGCAATCTTATTTCTTTAAGCTTCTATTACTAAAGCTATATCTAGGCTCCGTTTACTAAAGCATTTACTTAGTTCTTTTATAGAACCTATCTTCACACTCTTTTTACTAAAGTCTCTTTTTATTCCTTTTACTAGAGTCACTGTCAGCTAAATTTCTAGTCTCTTCTTCTATGATGATCTAACTACTTGATGCAGAATATTTATTTCATCTACTCATTTAATGCCAGAGATACTC
This sequence comes from Thereuonema tuberculata, assembly GCA_023159025.1. Classification (NCBI taxonomy): domain Eukaryota; kingdom Metazoa; phylum Arthropoda; class Chilopoda; order Scutigeromorpha; family Scutigeridae; genus Thereuonema; species Thereuonema tuberculata. The sequence goes on from JAFIDM010117637.1 coordinate 145,955, forward strand.
TTTAATAACTTCTCGTCGCTAATTTCTATTCTAAATTAATTCTTTAAATTCCTAAGATCCTAACTTTCGCATAAACCGATTTATCTAGGCCTATCTTGCTTCTAAGGCTCCTATTAGCTGAGAGACAAATTTCAATAAAGCTTTACTTACAGTAAATAGTCGAATTCGCCAGATGAACGCTTGCGGATAATTCAATCTCTTTTATCTTCACTGTATGTCCGTTGTCGCTGCGATATGTTTCTCGAAATTCTTCTAGACCGGAGGCTACGAATAATTTTCCCCCGATTAGGGTTATTCTTCGGCGGTCGTCTCTCTCACGTTATCAGATAAATTCCACGAGGATCTATTTCTTCAAATTAGCAGTAGTTATTGACTCTCTGTTTAGCATTCGTCTATATAGGCTTTTCATCCAGTATGAATCCAATGCTTTTATCATCACAGAAGTTCCCGGCGGTCGCTGTGTCTTACGGGCAAATAAATCTTCCGTCTCCGATCCAATCAATCCCGTCGGCTTCTTCCTTTGCTTCAGGGAGTTAGTGCTTTCGCATTTCGTCTAGGCAAAAACTGGGATCGTCCTCAGCCATTTTCGTCCGTGTGGCTTCTATTTGTATCCTGACAAATTTGTATCTTCTCGCTTCGTTGAGATGATGTACGATTCTATTTTCTCAATGGAATGCCTATCGTCGAAACCGGTTTCGATTCTATTTATCGGGCACCCTATTTTGGTTTCCGCCAAAATTTCCCGGCGATTGGAAAGTAACAGCTATTTTGCTATCGTCTCAGCGAACTGCTCGACTAAATTCTTCCGGGCGTTTTCACTTCTTTAGTGAGAACATGAGACGTTCTCACACCTATTTCGTTGGTGAGTATCTTTACTGAACAGCAATTTCCCTCTTCATCTGTTCTGGTTGAGGGAACCAAATTCGCTCACTGCCAAACTGGGCAGTGATTTTCCTCCACGTCTTATCTGGTGGAAGGAACGAAGCAAAGTTCACTGCCTGCCCTACTCGGCAGCGATTTTCCCCCACGACTTATCTGGTCGGAGGAACGAAGCAAACTGCCGCTGACACATTCTAACAATACCATCTCTCTTCGAGATAATCCCATGTGCCGCGAGAAACAATTGAAGTACGCTCGAGAAAGATTCCTTATTCCTGCGAGCATTAACAATAACTTATCAGCGTTGCCAAACATGTAAAAATGACAACCTTCCACGCTAACTCAATTACAGCCATCAAGAGTAAATTAAATTTGCCGTCACTAAAATTTAGGGTTAAAAATTTTCAACTCTGAAATTCTCGATACGGAATTTTTACAATTTCAAATAAATTGGATACGAAGGATGAATAGACAATACGTATAATTGAATGTATCGTTGACATAATCTTTTGTTAGGGAGTTTCCCCCACTTGTTTACAATGTCTCAGAGATGATGGCCACTAAATTATCTTCTCCAAAACATTGACAAAGCAACTGTGTTGAAGCAAAGAACTATATATATATTCTGGTTTTTCAAATTTCAGATTGCTGTCCGGCTATATTTGTTTTGTAATATAAGTTAATTTTTATTCTTATATTCTATACGTTCTAAATTTCTAAATTGCAAATGATTAATTAATCTTTGCATTGCTAAACTCGAAGGATGAGCTTCAAGTTTGGCCATTCGATATATATAGAATTTAGGTTGTTTGACAACCTATTGCTCAGGTATCACTCAAATATCTCCTGACAAAGCTCAAGGAACCAAGTCAAATATTGAATCAATTTGAACGAAAATTGGAAAATCGATCATAAAAGATTATATTGATTAAAAATCCATTGTTTCAATAATTTCGATTAAATTCTAAGAAAAATTGGCAATGAAACCGAATAAAACCATTCAAAAGCTATGGAATATATGGAAAGTTCGAGTATATTGAACGTTTTAGAAGTGGAATTAGGAAAAAATATTCTTGGAAATTGTTACAAATTGTTTTACTTAAAGCTTATAATTTAATATGATTTTGTTGGAGGTAAATACATTCTTTTAAAACTTGATTATTTGATGCTTTACCTTAAACTTTTGAGTTCTATATTTTTATGACTTTCTTTATTATGATTGGATTTCAATAGTGAAAACAATAATTACATAATTGTTGAATAATTAGGAAAGAGATGAGGAGTTACACATGAGTTTTATATACATTTCTGAAGAGCAATATTATTTCAACGTTCCAATTGGTTATTAAATAAAAGATAGAAAGTGTATTATTGAAGTTCGGAAAAGTAGTACTTATGGAAAAAATCAGAATATATTATTGATAGTCGCAATATTATATTGCCGCTAGGTGACGACCGGACTCGACATTCGTCTGATGAGCTCCCTAAGTAATTAAAAATATATCATTTTAAACAATAAGTTAGGATTGAATAGTAGAGCAAAACGCAAGTGAACTTATAGGCAAACGATTCCGAAGAAGAGGAAAGGCCAAGCGCAGAAATTATAAGGTATTTAAAAACATATTAGTCTCAGCCAAAACTGAAGAAACAATATGGCTGACACCTGTGTTCGTGTTAGTAAAGAATGAACGCAGAACACGAAAGTTCATCCACTGCAGTAATCGATTAATTGTCAATACAACTAAAGTGAGCAAAGTGAGTAAGGTACTAAGCAGGACCTTACTTGAATTTGTTTTACCATCCACAAATCAAAAACAGCACGGCGACGTAGGGTTCTAAATTAAACTTCGCTCTAAATTAAAGGATAAGCTCACAGGAGTAACCTTTGTTTTGGACTGACCCCATTTTCGTGAACACTAAAAGCAACCCCAGACAAAGCCCCTAAAGCACCCTCTGCTTGAATACATCCCCTCCGAAGATGTTCTGCAATATTGATTGGAAACAACAGATTGGAAACAATTGAACAATTTTCAAGAAACCAGAACCTTGAAATTCATGGTATCAAAGAGTTTAAAGAAGAAAACTTACATGAAGTAGTAAAGAAATTGGAAAAGCATCTTAAAATTGAAGAAGGCTCCAGCAAAATAGAAACTGTTCATCGAATGCCATCAAAACATACAAATAAACCACAGCCCATCATTGTAAGATTCCAAGACTTGCAGTCTAAGAGAAAATGGATGGAAAAGAAAAAACAAATCAAGATAAGAAACAGTGATCTTTTCGATAACAATGATTCCAATCTGATCTACATCAACGAAAACCTCACGAGCGAAAAAAAGAAACTGCTGTGGAAAGCAAAAGTGAAAGCAAAAGAACTCAATTATAAATTCATTTGGTCCAAAGAGGGAAAAATTCTTGTCAGAAAAACTGACGACTCTGGAATCCTCAGAATCCATACTGAAGATGATCTAAATAAAATTAAATAATTTAAACAAAACAAATTCATTCGTATCAATGATGGCCACTAAAAACGAAGACGGTTGTAAATTATTAGAAAAATATATTCTGTATCCCAAAACTATACATTTTGATTCCTTCTAACCAATGGCAAAAAAAAATAAATATTAACCATCAAAACCTATATGTAATCCACCTAAACATCAGAGCAATAAGGAAAAATTGGAATATGTTTGTTTGTAAATTTAAATGCATCCTTGATTATATAGATATTGTAATTCTTACAGAGGTAAATATAAATAATTCGGAACTCAATCTTTATAAATTAAATAATTTTGAAAAAATGTCAAAACTAACAAACAACCAAAAAGGAGGGGGAATCATTGTGTTCCATAAACAAAAAATCTTGAGAATTGAGGAAAGGATTTTAAGCACGATAACTTTCGAAAACATGTTTATAACATTCACTGACCTAAGAAATAATAGAAAACTTAACATCATTGCTGCTTACAGACCACCCTCAACAAGTAAAGTTAAGTTCATCTCAGAATTAAGTAGTGTGATCGAAAAAAACTCAGATATAATCCAAAACAATTTAAGTATCATAATTGGTGACATCAATACAGACATAAACAAAATAAAAAATAAAAAATACAGTATTTTATACTTAGAAACGTTAATGTCTTCAGGTTTTCAAAATTGTCTTTTCGGCATTACTAGGAAGCAACAGACTTCCACTTACAAAACAGCCACTCAAATTGATCATATTTTTAAAAATAAAAATAATGTGAAAACAAACGGAATAATTTGTAAGGATATAATAGCTGATCACTATATAACTGCTCTAGAAATCGAAGATTGGATAAATACATTACATAATCAAGAAAACGCAATTGCAAATTTAAAAAGCACCAAATTAGAAAGAATAAATAATAGCAAATTAAACTCAAATCTTCAAAATCTCTTGGATAAAATAACTGAGAATAAAACGGAAAACCCAAATACAATCTATGATGATATTATTCTAAATATAAACAAGGCAAGATATAAAAAAAATAACGTAATGCAAGATCTATCTTCAAACAACAGAAAAAGAGAACGAAAAGATTGGATAACCAAAGAGTTAATTAATGAAATTAGACTAAGAGATAAGTTATTCAAAAAACACAAAAGCAATCCAACAAATGGAAATTACTACAAAGAATATAAAACTGTAAGAAACATATTAAATATAAAAATAAAAAAAGCAAAACATGATTACTATAAAAACAAATTTAAAAAAGAATGCAACTCTACTAAACAACATTGGGAAGAAATCAATAAAATCCTAGGCAGAAAAACAAAACAAAAAAATAATAAAGAAATTATTAAACTACAAAATAGTCTGCAAACTGACAACAATGCAAAGCAATTGGCCAATATGTTTTGCCGGCACTTTGCAAACAATAGTAACAATGGAAATAGTTTCCATAATAAATTCAATATTGCAATTGAAACAAAGACCTGCAACAATACAGTGGTGATTGAGAAAACAAATGAACATGAAATCTCCAATATAACAAATAAACTAAAAAACACAACTACCAAAGGAATTGATAACTTAGATAAATACACCTTAAAAAGCAATATACAAATTTTCTCAGAGGTAATCACTGTCCTTATAAATAACATCATAGATACAGAAATATATCCTGATAATCTCAAAATATCTAGAATTATTCCAATATTTAAGAAGGGAGACTTCAGAAACCTGGATAATTACAGACCGATTGCAATTCAGCCAATAATTAATAAAATCATAGAAAATTATCTGTCAATAAAACTCAAAAACTTCTTGTATAAACACAATATAATACATAAAGAACAATATGCATATCAGGCAAACAATAGCACCATCAAACTACTTGAAAACTTAAACGATCAAATTAATTACAACCTAAATAAAAATAAATTTGTACTAATGCTTTCCATTGACCTTAGCAAAGCTTTCGATGTCATTGATATTCAAATTCTATTTGAGAAATTACGACTAATTGGAATTAGAGGAAAACTATTAAACATTCTAAAACATTACTTCGAAAACAGAAAAATATATGTTCAAATTAATAATTTTAACAGCAAAAAAGAAAAAACAAATAAAGGAGTTCCACAAGGATCCAATTTAGGACCAACACTTTTTATCATTTATATCAATGATTTATTTGGAATTATTAAAAACTGCCACATACACATATATGCCGATGATATTCTTATATACACGGCTAATAATAATATCAAAACAGCACAGAAAACAATACAAGAAAATTTCGTTAACATTCAAAAGTGGACTCACAATAACAAACTTATTATTAACGAAAATAAAACTAAACTCCTCCTCATTAATCCTAAAAAGAAACTTCCTAAAGAAAAGCCTGTAATTTTATATCACTCAGTAAAATGTTTGCTAAAAGATCATGAATACTGCATAAAATGCAAAGAAATCGAACAAGTGGACGAACTTCAATACCTTGGATTAACAATAAATAAAACTTATAACTGGTCAAATCATATCAAAAACTTACATAAAAAAATTAATGTTCTCTCTTATATATTCTTCCACATCAAAGATAGTTTACCCACAAAGATTAAACTCCTCCATTAATGATGATTAATCATCGTTAAAATGATGATTTACCATGCATTCTTCGACTCATTAATTAATTATGCACCTCATATTTGGGCTAATACAACAGATACTGAATTAAAAAATATAAATACACTACAAAATAAAATAATAAAATTAGTTCTTTCTAAAAGAATTAGTAAAAATAAAGAAACTAGAAAAGAATTAATGTTGAAATATGGAATCTTATCGCCAAAACAAAAGTGTCTATATAATTTATTAATAAAACACTATCCAGAAATTAAAACTGCGATAACTGCTGAAGGAAAAAACTACAATCTCAGAAAAAAAAATCAAATTAGACTATCCACACATTTTTAATAGCTATGGGAAAAGAAATGCTTATTATCTAATAGAAGAAATTTATAATAGTATACCCGATTGTAAACTTTTAAAAGACAAAAGAATTTCTGAAATAAAAAAATTAGTAAAAAAATGGCTTATTATAAATATTGAAAATAGGTAATTCAAAACTTCTAAATATAGTCAATCTCCTTTGAAGTTAATTAAAACCATAATCTTGATTTCAATTGATCTTCTCTGCAACTTACTTGTATGTGCAGAGAATAACTGTGTATATAGTACTTGTGTAAATAGTAACATAGTATAGTTCTTGTGTGTATGGTAATATAGTATAGTAATTGCGTATGTGATTGTGATTATATGTATATATACTACTTGTAAATACTGATATGCTTTTATACATACATCATTATATAATCTTATAAATTATGTATTACATTATCTTAAAAATTGTCACATGTTTAGCTTTGTATGTATATGTATATGTGTGTGTATGTGTTTGTACGTATGGGTGTATATGTATATATGTATGAATATTTGTAATTGTATGTTTGTGTATGTATGCATTTTATGTATTCATGTATGTATGTGCATATGTATATTTATATACGGTTTTTACGGTTTTTAAACATTAATCATAGATTTTTATTAATGTATAACTTTATACGTTAACAACCTTGTATACTTAGTTAACTGTTTATGTCAACTTCCCTTATTCAAAAAAAAAAAAATAATCCTAAGTTATGAATTAATATACTGTATAATCGGCAATTTTAGTCTCTTTACTTTTCTAAAAAATGCATATGTAACTAATAACTCAAATATATCAATATGAATGTACTCAACGGTAGCACCTGTTGATAGGAAGCTCTACAAATGCTTCCTAACAGGACTATGATAAAATGTAACGGAAATAAAATGAATGAATGAATGAATGAATTATAAGTTTTCGAATTAGAATATCTAAACGTTTTTGATATCTAACCGTCTAGTTAGATCAGGCAACAGCGTCGTGGGATATTTTAATATAAATTTAAACAAAGGTATTTCAGAATAGTTGATCTACCTTTTTAATGCAGAGGTTTTGATTGTATGATAACCACTAACTGAATTTTGACAAGCTAGAATTATATTAAGTTACCCAAGGGCATGTATGGGCCCCCACAAAGAGAAGATAGAAGCAGTAATCCCAGTAGCGATCGCAAAATGTGATAAAATAAAATTATCAATATTATAAATATATGACGTCTTTATTTAGCAGAGATAAAAGTCTGTATGAGGATCGAGTGTTCGAAGAGTTACAATCTATGTCGCAGTGATAATTACTCAAATTAAATCAAGCAAAACAGGAATCCTAAGAAAAATTGCTTAATACATTTCTTTCTAAAAAAAAACATTAACTTGTTCTTCCTTTAACATAATTCTTTACTTGAAAGCAAGTTTAATGTCCATATTTATTCATAAATGGAGAGAGAAGTTCACCTTTCAGTGAGAGGACAAGGGGTTAACATATTGGATCTTTCAGGATCATTTTTTATTTTATTGTTTTTTATCTCGGCGGCCCATTCCCGGGATCGAGAATGCTTTTAGGTAAAGCTTTCGCGCAACTGAGCCAAACACCAAGGGTATATTCTGCTGATGATTCCTAATAAGGATGAAACAGCTGTACAGAATTCCCGTTGATGTTGGCTCAATGTGCGAAGGCATATTTATTGTCCGGTTGGCGAATTTCTCTCTCCATTTATGAATAATTCTTTACTTTTTACAAGTAACTAGTTCACTAAGAGTTCACAAAGTCCTATTCCCTTGTGGGTTGTGGTTCAAAAGTTCTATAGTCCATCATAATTAAAGTTCACAATTTCAAATCACAGTTATTCCCTCGATGGAATTCGTTAATCTTTAGCATAAGACTTGAACTTTCAATAGCCTTACACTCACCTCCTCAACTCAAAAGAAATAAATACGATATTCATGTAGAATGGCGAATTTTCGGAATTTATTTC
>JAFIDM010117637.1:169258-188291 GCA_023159025.1 Thereuonema tuberculata
TTGCATTCCCGCATTTCCGTTTACATTATCAACTGACGTCACACTGCCGTCGTCACAACTGTCACCAGATGACGTCACACGGCCGCTTACTAGTTCTTTCTGTTCTCGTCACGTCCTGCGCAATGAGGTTCCAACAACGGCTCCCCATTGATTCCAGCCATGGTGATTCTTAAAGCTTGTTTGTTATTGGTCCACTTCAAGCATATCACGCATTTAATTTCTTGTTGTAATCACTCGTCAATGAGTCGTTAGAGATTCTAAACCGGTCGTTTTTAATGTAATTTTTTTTTAATGTTATAAACTTTTTTAATCTTCAACCTCTGTGTCGGCGATTTTAGTCATTTGAATTATTTTGCACACGTGGAAATCTAACTTTAATTTTGATTATTGTTTCTAAGATATTAAATAATTGAATTTTCTACATTAAGATCTTACAAATGAGCTTGTTAGAGTGTTACAGTGCTAGAAAAACTAGCACTGTTTTTCTACACAAGAAAGAAGCACTGAAGCACTTCAATTGTTCACCTGGTACTCAATTACAAATTCTTCGTTATTACGAATACACTGTCTACATGAAAATCTTTTCCAAACAATAATTTTTAACTTTATATATTCTCTATACGTAAACAAGATAAAAATTGCCAAATTCTTTGTTCATCAAATTCATAAAACCATTTTTAGCGGTCCCATGTTAAAGTTAACATAGGGAAACGCTCTTGCTTTTGTGTTGTCTGTCAAACTGTATGACACACACTGAATGCCACACTCAGTAGCGGCCAAACGGTTAGAGATATTAGAATGAAACCTTCACCATTGTTTTCAGCATCAAAAAGTAGGTGACAAAGTAAAAAAAAATCAGACTTGTAGGACCACTCCCTGACCCCGCAAATTAACATTTTCCATAGCAGTGTTAGTAATTATGATAACAATTAACACAGTAATAATACCGATGCTTCATACATAACAATACTAACAATTGCCAACAGGAAGTCATTGTTAATATTTACAAACGTATTGTTTCATAAAATCTTTAAGATATCCAAATGATGCACTAAGCATTGTACTAGCGGTCCCTAGATTACAGCTTGCCTGGAAAACATAAAGGAACGGTCTTGCATTTATATGCTCTTGCTTTTAATTATTTTGTTTATACAATTGAGGAGCTTAGTTTCAAAACCCGCCATCTCCAGAAATTGCAAATTCCGAGCCAATGAAGTTTTTGCTAAGTTCAAATCAAAAACCCCCGTTTGCTTACAGTTTAACTTCAAAAACAATGTTTTGCGATATGATTTCGATACGAGTGCTGTTTCAAAGCCCGCCGTGTCCAATGCAAATGCATAAACAAACTCCTATTTTCTGAAAATTAATTTTTGGAGATGGCGGGTTTTGAAACTAAGCTCCTCGATTGTGCATATTATGGGGCCGCTTTGCTTTTGACACTGTCGAAAAGCATGAATTACCTTGCAATGCTAAATGTTAATTTTTTTATTATATCTCACATATTTACCTACAGGTCGTCATGCTTTCCAGTTTCAGATCGTAACACTTACTCCTACATTTAGATACAGTAACTGCATCAGAGCAAGGCTTATTTTGTCTTGAAAGACGAACTATCTGAAAGAGGTGAGAAAACATTATTTAAAAAAAAATAAAGAAGTTTGAATCCTTTTTAATAATCCTAAATCATTGACTTTTGCAAACAAAATAACACATATAAACATACTGTATATTCAAGTTTAAAATTTGATGTATTAAAATCGAATGATACTTACCATTTAAATATTTAAAATAATGGTTCTTTAAAATAGAGCTAAAGTTTGATTATATTGCAAACTTATCATTTGCTGCAACATGAGTGATAAGAAATAAAACTAATATTATGAAGATAACCCTCAGTGTAATAAAGGAACACCCTTATTTATACTATAGAATTTCAAAAACTATTATTCTATTATCCCAGTCTAAACATCTAAACAAATTTAAACTCCTTAACTTTCTTCTCTCACTTATTTTTCTTATTAGCTTCTTTGCTGTATTTATAATTGAAGGGCTCGGAGAGATATAGTCATAAGCCACCATTTCGTCATTTTTGAGATTCTTATGTTACTACATTCTGTAAACCCATCTCTTAAAAGCCATAGAAAGAAATTTACAGTTTGCATAATAGATGACAGTATGTGATAGACTGAAGTTTTTGACTGTGCCATCTAAGTGACAATTCAAAAAAATAGAAAAACAACATATAGTGACAAAAATAACATTCCATATACTACAGTATGTTTCATTTCATATTGAAGTATCATTTAATATAAAAAGAATTTTTCCTGTTTGAATTGCAGATTTTCAGATTTTTGTTAAAATTTTAAATTGCTAATAACTCAGAACTAAGTTAGAGTGGCTTATGACTTTATCTTGCTGACCCCTTCAATTACAAAATTTATAAAGTGCGAGTGAGAGAATGATCTCGAACCATAATAATTGAAAAATATGAAAACAACAATTCTGATTGGACACTTACGTTGTTTACGAACTGAATAATCGTGTCTTTAGTTTAATTTAAAGTTCATTGTTTTTCGATGTGAATATATTTTTCTGCAAACAGAATTCGATGTTGTTAATAGATAGTTAGGAGCTTAGAGATGATATCTATGAAGCCCCAACGAAAATGTTCTTTGTTAGGATATTATTTTTAATTAACTAATAATATTCGGAGTTATCCGATGATCAATCTCTCTATACTTGGAGTAATAATCAAACGTCCATAAATGTTAGAAGAATCGACTATGTTAGTTATGTTTGCCAGGCAGTTACAAAACTAGCATGAATCCCCTTCCGAATGTTTTCTCACCCGATGACTTTAACTATATCATACTGCGTAACTTGTGTAATAGAATAACTTTCCTAAAAAGGCCAATTATTCAATTCTTCAATCTCACTTGATTGAAGCACCTTTTACGATAATTCCAAGCACCAACACAACTCAGGAATCCACATAGGCCACTACAACCGCCCGTCACCGATGTATCCTTACGAAGCATTTGATTGGCTTGTGCCGGATTCTCCGGTTTAACCCAAGTAAATTTTGTTTATACAGATTATATTTTATCTCGAGAGACAAGTTTGTTCAGTAGACAAAAGTGCATCCGTTGACAGTGAATTATTAGACTAGTATTTCTACTTAGGGATTATAATAATATTGAGGTAGAATTTGTGATTCGAACTCATAATTCAAGTATTCATCGATATTGATATTATAGAAACGAACATATAGAACAGATGAACTTTGTTTATAAGCGAGATTCAAATGGACTTGTAAATCTAGTGACTTTTAGAATAACTTTGAATGGCTGTAATTTGGTTGGTTGGTTGGTGTTTAATGGCGCAAAAGCAGCTGCGGCTAAGCTGCGCCAAGGCTGTAATTTAACTTATCGCACTTCTTGGAACTTTAATATAATTTAAAGGCATATAAATGTTTACCTAGTTATTTATTCTATTGTAACTATTAAGCCCTTTTAAAAATAAAACTGTTAATATCAAATAAACATAGATTCACAAACATGATCAAAATATAGTGGAAGATTTTTTGACTACTGTGAGTCAAAAAGATAATTGTAAATGCTTCTCAAATTCAGAGCCTTTATTCATTTCTAATTATGTAGAATCAAATTTATCGGGGGGAGGTACGATCCAAGCGTACGTCACTTACAAAAATTTGGAAGCGCAGCGTATGTGAAAACTCCCAACATAAACAAGAGAAATAAGTTTGATAACAAAGCTATTAAGGGTATTTTTGTTGGATATTCAACTAAGACACGTGGTTACAAAGTATGGATTCCCGAACAACGAAAGATCGTTGAAAGCAAAAATCTGTATGTAAATGAGAGCATACAAGGTAGGGATATATTACATTGTAGACAGACGCATCCTGAATTTTATTTGAAAGTAATACGTGCAGCACAGCGAATTAATAGAAGTGAAACATCATCATCTGAAAGTGAACAAGATGACTCCAAGTGTACATCAGGACGTGAAGCAAAGTCCGATAAGGAAAAGGTTAAGTCACCAACTACCGATGACGAAGCCAGAAGAATTGAAGCGGAGAGTCGAAGACGGCTAGAGCATTTGTTTACTAGTACAGAGGACGAATCGGATCGAGAATGACTGAAGAAGAAAAAGAGAGCGTGATTCTCAGATCAGGGAAAGTGACGAAACCGAAAGATAGATAAACAAAGTCACGTAAACTTTGTGAGTATGATGAATATGAAATATTAGAATACTTATTGAAAAAAAAACATATTTCAAGCAGGGGAGGTTTCTGCTGTGATATATTAAATTATTGAAGTTAAATAATTTAATTACTTTGAGTTATAGTTGTATTTAAAGAAAATTGCTTGAAACAATTTTCTTTTGTTTCTTGAAATGTGATTGATCCGGAGAAATTTAAATATGTAAATTGATGACGTGATGAAGGGAAAGTTCAGTGAGATCAGAATGAGTCCGTCGGTTGAGATGGAATGAGTCCTTCGAGTTGGTTGGAAGGAGTTGGTTACAGGGAGCGAAAGGAAGTTATTACTGTGCCGGAATGAAAGTTAATGCTGAGCCTAGAACATTTTAATTGGGAACAAATGTTTTTCCAAGGAAGTAAATGGTTAGTCCAAGTTGGATTAAACTGTGGTGTGAAGAATGAAGGCCAGAAGAAGCTAAGAAGTCAAATGAACGAGTCCGTTCGGAGGTGAAGCCGGCAGGACGTAAGTCTTAAGAGAATAAGACGAAGTTAATTTCCGATAGGCTAAAATTGTGTATCAACGTTAAGTAAAAGGAGAAATTACTGATTAAGAAAAGTTCTATCGAAGGAAACTTGAAAGAGAAGAGCGTTTAAAACGCGAGTTAATAAAGCGTTGAAGAAATTATAAAAGCCGATTCGCAAAATAGAAAGTTTTAGAAGATTAAGAAGCCGGAAATAATTGGAAGCTATAGAGAAACTATTTTGGTCCAACACGAGAAGTATTCAAGTGAAGTGAAATTATTCTATTTAAGCTGATATTGCCAGAACTGTTATTTCAACTAGAGAAGCTACCCTGAACCCTCATGAAGGAGTGGAACGCTCCGAGCTATGAACTGAAAGTTAAGAATTATCATTCTCTAAGTAAGGGAATTTATGGACCGCATTATTTATTATTCGAAGGTAATAAATACCGTTAAATATTCGAACAGAAACGTAAATAAACTATAAGTAATTATCTGTGGAAGTAATAACCAGGAATTTTGGAATAAGACGATTTCCAATAGTGTGTCGAGGATTTAGATATCCATGTGATTCGAAGTCAAGAAGTAAACCATCATACGACGAGGAAGGAACCCGCCATATTCGAATTGTGGAAAGATGGATACTAGTGTGCTTCGATATTGTGTTTGTGAAATCTACCCAGTAAAGTGGATTTAATTCAGCGAGAGTAAAACATAAAGACGAAGACTTCAAGATTCTACTGATCTGTAAGTACAGAGCTATTATTCATTACTATTTTGGATGGGCCATAAAGATAATTTATGAAGACAGAAGCGAAGACTGAATCGTGTGATGCAAACATCAACATAACGTGCGTGATAACTATTGAGAATTCACATAAGGTGATAAAAGCTAATGATGTGTAAGAGCTATTGTTAATTCACATAAGGTGATAAAACTTAAAAGTTAGATCGTAGTAACTATTATTAATTGCAGTGTAAAAGTGATACACAAGAATCTTCAATTCATACAAGTGATTAGGATATAATCATTAATTACAAAGTGATTAAGAGTGAAAAGTTATATTAGTGAAAGATTTACTAGTGTGATTAAATTATTATGTGCTATAGTGAAATATTATAGAGAGTGAATAACTAGTTAACTGAAAGAAGAATTGAAGTGAATCAAAGTGCAGTGTATAATATAGTGCAACAGTGAAGCAGTTATATTCGTGTGTGTTTCTGACTAGAAGAAGATTACTGTAACATTATAGTATTAGACTTTTGAGATATTAAGGAGTTGATAATAATCTCCGTTGTAAATATTAGTTCAATATTTTATTGAAAAAAAAATGTATCCCAAATTAAATAGATAAATTTTATAGCCTGTTTCGTTTGTACTCTTTGCTCGTCACTCTGTTCATCAGTAGGGTTTCTGCTAAATTATCATTATTATAATTTTATTGATTATCCCCAGCAATATTTTTTTTAAAGTCCTCGCATTAAAATAAAATTGAAATGTAATCATTTTGTAAGATTTTTAATTGTAAGTTACTTCGATGAGTAGATATCTGATGCAGTCTATAAAATGCCTTTTTTAAGAATATCCTCCAAAAAAATTTTTTTTTGAACACTACATCTACGTTAATAAAACAAGTTCGACAGATACTGTATTTAATGAAACGAAATCAAATCATCACATTTACCTCAGAAGAAAAATCTAGGAAGGAATCATTTCACAATTATTCATAATTTGCAACAAAATTGAAAGGCTTTTTTCTCCTACAATATTCTCAAGCTTTAGAGTCTTCGAACGCAGCCTAATGGTCGAAGAGTAGGCTATCATGCCTGAACACATCAAAATTTAGACGTCAGCTTGAATGTTGCTTTCTCTGGTCTCTACGGTCTCTTTCTGTTAGTTTTAACAACTTGTTTTCAGTATCATACTTTTTTATAGCGCAGCTTATCCTCTTTCTCAATTTTGAAAAATTTAGCACTGACTTACACAGCAAACACCTAAAATAAATATATCGTGTATAAGATTTGACCTCAGATTTTTAAGAATGTTATTTATTTTGAAATTAGATAAGACCCGCTACTAATAAATTCTGATTAGGCTTTCTGCAGATAAATTTTATATTTCTTAGCTAGCTGTTTTTCAAAGTATGATTTTGAACTGGTAATTTTCAATGTGGTGAATATGTTTTACCAATGTGAAACTTTCGTCAATCTCCAATTCGGGATTAAATTATAATCTTACATACCTTCCTTATAAATAAGCTCCAAAATCCCATTGCATTTTTCTTAGCTGTAGTAAAGATATGTGGATCCAAAGTTCTGGGATCATCTTCCTTATTATGAAGATATATCTAATAAATAGGGATAATGGATGAAATTACTAGTCGTAACAAAGAAAATTATTCTCAGTCAAAAAAATTAAAATTTTTATAAATAATAGAATTATAAAAGATATATAAAAATATATTAAATGCGCAAATAAGCGCAATGGAGAGGAAGGACAAAGCCTACATGACAGTTAAACATATGCAAGAAACCCGACATTGTATAAATACAGAGTATTTTTTGCGTTTGACTAAATGTGTTAAAGAGTATTGCAGACAATGTTTAGAATCAGGAATTAAGATATTGAAACGAGAGTGGAAAAATCTATATTACGCAATCAAAAAAAGAATAAAGGAAATCTTTATACAAAGAAAAGAAAACCTTTCTTCATAATTTGTAAATAAAATAGTGATGGATTGTTTTGTCTGCAATGGCGGTTTGTTTTTCTCATGTGAAGCTGCTACCTGTTTTCCTTATTTAGGAAGAAAAGAATGAAGAATGATGCACCTCTCATTTGGCTACGGTGTTGAAGAAAACTGTCTTGTGATTATGATTCCATTCTGGCGGAGGGATTGAAGTTTTTGGTTTACAAATTTATCTGAGTCTCAGTATTTAAAAAAAAAAAAGGGTTAAGACAGTGTTTCTGAACCTGTGGGGCGCGCCCCCCTAGGGGGGCGCGAGAAAACTAAAGGGGGGGGGGCGCGAGCATATCGAAGATCTGTTGAACAGATAGGTTTGGAGGTTTTTTTTTTTTTCGAGGGGGGGCGCGATGAGAGTTGTGATTGAAAATTGGGTCGCAAGTACTAAAAGGTTGAGAAACACTGGGTTAAGAAATCGGAAGACTAAGTTTTTTAACTTTTTAATTTATTCACCTGAAGTTATCGCAGCCGTTACACTATTTTTTTTAAATACATCTCTATAATATCCATTTAAAGAATTATGTTTAAAAATCAAAACAGTTTTTGAAAATCTTTTCGCTCTTAAATATTTAGTATTTCCATTTAATCTAATACCTATCAGCAAATTCTTTATCTTCTTTTTACAAAGTAAGAATCTTTATTTGGGATCATTAACGGGACAAGAATCCTAATGACACTTAGTAGGTATGTTGCCAGTGTGAAATTATTGTGTTAATAATTTAGTATGGCAAATTTATTAAGTGGAATTAATTATTGTGAAGAGAAAATTCTTCAATACTATTGAACAATCGTCGTGAGCAGATAACAACCAAATCATGATGCTAAAGTGAGCACAAAAAGCAAAAGTGCATGAATTAATTGTTGCCTGTGATATGGTTAGATTTAATTGTTGTGAGTTATATCAAACGATATCATGGATGTTTTAATGTGTGTTGCCATGCCGAACTCAGTGATTAACTAAAGTGTGTTCGGCGAAATGTACAAATGTTTACAATTCGACTGAAGAGTGATAAATTCATATTTAACTAGAAAAGACTTCTAGTAATGCTAATCACAGGTTATATTTATATTAAGCACGAATTGAAGTAACATGTAATGTTATCTCTTCAACAAGATGGATACTTTATCGAATGACAGGACGTTTGAACTGCTCCGCCATGTTCGATTCAAGTTGTGTTTTCAACGTCAACTGTTCAACGACTTAAAGTTAGGCGGAAACTGTGAGTAATAATAATTATATTATTATTTCAGGATCAAGGGGAATTATCTAGTGAAGGAACAATTTTTAAGATGATTATTGCATAACCAAATGCAAGATTTGGCGAACTGTGTGTAGATTAATTATTGAACATTTTCGAGAGGAATATTAATTTTAAAAGAACTTAATTATTCCTACCAAGGACTCTGGACTTAGAATGACTTAATATATTAAATATTTTATTTTATTTTCTTGTTTTACATTTAGCCTTTCTGTCTTGTTTAGCTTCGCAGTTCAAATGCATTATACGGTAACCGGAAGTTGCTATTCACTGCGGGGCTGTTTTGTTTCGGTTTCGGAAAGTCACTTAGTGTAGGAATACATTACGAAATCCTCAATTTGTGGTTAATCACGTAATTACAAGTCAAAAGTTTCTCTTTTTGCATGGTCTTCGCAATGGCTTCTTAATATTGCGTGGATTTGAAATTATAGTGTCATTAGAAAATATCTTCTGATTTCTGTTATTTCATTTTGATTTTTATAGTTACAGAATGATTCCAGAAGACATTAAACTATCCAGGATATCAGCATTTATTTTATTTATGGAGGTAAATTTATCTTTTTAATGTTATGTTTTAATGCTTCAGAGTTTAGGCCTAATTGGTTTTTCGGTATTTGCTTTTCCAATTTTCTTCAAAATACAGTTATAATGAATCGGATGCATCGTAAATATTGACTTGTCGATTTAATTTTGAGACACCCTTCCAGCAAAAAGACATTCCTCGTACATATAGTATTAAGGTTTGTCTTTATCGTGTAATAATGATGGGAACTATCCGCAAAAAGTAACTTTCCGTAAATATGAAGGGATTCCTACTGATTTCATGGTTATGGCTTCTGTAACAAATGGCTTTCCGTTAATTTTCAAGAGTACTTTGGTAATTATTAAGTATTCTCCATTCTAGCAGGAAACCCCTTTTCTGTATTCCCTTACGGTTATTGTCTTTTCAATTTAAAGATCAGACATCAACTTCCGTTTCTGGGTCCTGAATGTAGTCCGGAAATGGACGTATTATACACATCGGAAAAACAGACACCTCCACATGGTTACCGTAAACTACAGTTTTACCAGCTTCGCTACCATGTTTATATAATCGTTAATCACAATTATCTTGTAATGATATAGAAATTTGTTTTTACTATATATATAGTGAGTAGATTATTACAGCGTTAGTTTTAAAAGTGCATATTTTTCCAACAAGAAAATCGACGTTGTAGAATCAAATAACAGTTTATGAAACTTTATTAAGCATATAAACAATAAACTTTTAATTATTTTTCTGAAATTACCGGTAACATTTAACTTACGGTGAAAGAATATTTTTCTCTAAGATTAAAAAACTTGCTAAAAAATTAAAAAAACTTGCTCAAAAATTAAAAATTAGTTCTAGATATAGATTTAATTAATGGAATATTAAAAACAAGATTAAAAAGAACAGAACAGTTTCTACCTGCTGAATAAATACATGGACATACTCAGATAGTGGCTTTACATCAAACAATTCCCCCCCCAAAAAAAAATCAGATACAGTTCGTCAAACTATTAGTAACTTAGGAGTGGTGGCGTTGTTCACGAGTCTTGTGTAAAAATGTTTAATAAAAAAAAAAACACTCAGCTTGGAATTGTTTTTATTAGACAGTTTATAATTAGACAGTTATCAAATTACAATATAATAATTTAAATTAATCCTTTAGTTTATGTAGATAGAAAAAGGATAGCATAACAGAAAAAAATTCCAATTATGTTGATAAGAGTTACTTAAATATTATCTTATTTAGAAACTTAATACCATTTATCATCGTTAGAAAAAGTCATTTCACAGTTTTCTTTCGTGTTCTAAATATTATAATATACGACTCAGAAGCAACGCCTCCACTTCTAAAAGTTACATCACTATTGATTGATGTTTTATGAAGGGTTAAAATAGAAAAGATTTAACGAATTCAAACAGACCATAATGCAAAGTAACTCGAGCATCTTTGCAGTACATACACAACCATTGTTATGCTAACAGTGATATGTCAAATTATGAATAAACTAAATAATGTCTGGAAAATAGTGCCGTACTCAGAAATCTGTGCCCTTTCCAACGTCAAAGCGCTCTACAAGGTGATGTAAAACAGTACCACGTCAAAGGTTTCATAGTCAGTAAAGTTACCATTCTGCCAAAAACGTCAAGTCGACCCAAGGCCAAAACAGAATCCCGACATCAGATAAATCAGCCGACAACCTGCTACCATAGGCACACGAGCGAACACGTACACCCAACGCTGCATGGACAATTGAACTTAAATATCGCAAGGGATCGTGGGACGTAACATCTGAAACAGAATCCAACGAAGAAACATCTAGAAGAGTACATCCAGAAACACTTTACCAATGCAAAAAAAAAACCTGCACGTGAGGTCTTTCGAATATGACCGCTGCCATTGGACGAAGCATGGGTGTACCTGCACAATGCCAACCAACCCAGGGTGATTTGTTAGTGCCACATCGGAGAGAAAGAACGAGAAGATTTTCTAAATGCAAAGAGAAGTTCACCAAAGGCTTTATGATTATTGCAGGATATTGTTCTCGTGGCAGTCTTCCACTGATCAGAGTGATTGCTAATGCCAATGTAAATGCTGCCCACTTCTAACAGATTGTGATGGAACCAGATTGTGTAGTACCCATACCCCATAACGTACAGGCAACTACACTACATTCCTGAGAATTAACATGGACAAGGCATTCTGCCATACTGCAAGTTCCTCAGTCAAGCATAACGAATGAAAGTGGTGTGAGACCTGGATTCATGCACCTTTAGATGCATTAATTGATTCCTTAATTAATTAACTACCCGTTAAGTCACCTAATGCCTGGAGAGCCTATGGAAAGTCTGTTTTAGATGAGTGGAATACAATCCCCTAGGAATATTCATCCGGTAGTCCCTGCAATGGAAAGCAACAATCCTTGCGATTTTGGTCGTCACATTGAGTAGTACCATTGGTGGAGGAAGGGCTTAGGACCTCATGTTATAGAGATAAGCCCAAAGATAAATTTGTTCAGTTTCATTTGCATCAACTCTCCGTAATCATTTGTCTCTGGATCTTTTTGTATATGTAAACTTATGATTTTCTTGTAAAGTTTTGCTGATTTTGCAGTTAGTCAACAAGTTGAAACTATTCTATTCTTTGTAACCATGTTTGCAATTTTTCATAATATTTAATCTGTCTCTAGTTCAAATCTATAAGCTTTCAGGAAATATTTTTTTAATGTTTCAGAAAATACTTTTAAATCCATATTAAATATTGATACTAAGCTTTAACTAATTATAACATGAATTTTAGCTTTCAGAAATATCTGAAAGATATTTATATATATATATATATATATATATATATATATATATATATATATATCATACAATACATCAATCTATAGTATATAAACAGTATATAAACCTTTTGCAGTTTATTAGGAATTTCAAAACCAGTTAAAACAGTCACTAATGTACTAGCTAATTACTCGCTAGTAATATCTTTAACAAGCTTATTGAGAATGCTGAAAATATTAATTGAAAACTAAACGTAAATATTCATTGTAACAGATTTTTCAATTATAATAGAATAGAGTTAGATTTCTTACGCTGAAAGGAAACTGAGCTGACGTTTCTGGATAAGAGAACCCATACGTAATTCTTGTTTCTGATCCTAGAAATCTGATAGGTGAATCTATAAAAGCCAAATTATCATATTAGTTTTCGATTTGATAGATCATGTAGACAATCAAAAGATTTTGCTAATATTTTCAATAAATTCATTAAAATCTATTTATAGGATTTAATAAGAGACAGAGAAGAGACTGCTTTTGAAATCTCAATATGTAGTTTTCATTTAAAAAAAATAAAACAAATTTCGAAATAAAGAATTTTTTTTCCAAAAAGTAAAAAATTCATTTTTAAATTATAAAATAAAATTAAAGATTTACAAATTGAAATATTGTTAATATTATTTTTAATCAGAACGGACAGCTACCTAGTTATGTATTGATTCAGAGATTAATATCTTAAATATTAAGTATTCAACGAATCCTCCGCCAACAAAAGACATGTTCGAAATGTTCACAACTTGCTTCAATAGTAACGTGGAAACATCGGGATTATGAATGTCTAACCGCTGACAAATGCCCATTGTTCCAAATTAGCTGAAAATAGTTGTTTATTCTCTGTTCAAGTTTTGTAATCGTAATCATGTCAGATTCAGAAACAAGTGTTCGACATTTAAATCCGCGCAGCACCAGTAACAGCATCGTCCGATCAATCGAACATTGCGGAAAGTCATAGCTGAAGAAAGAACGAACTTAATGATGAAAATAGGAAAGGCCTAATCCTATTAGGTTTCTCATTTCAAGATTAATGTCTTTCAATTATTCAGTATCTTTAAGTAAATGAAGATAAACTTAACGGAGAAAGTAATTATCTCTGAGATTACAATACCGGTCTACACATTGAAAGAAAACTGCTTTGTTTGTTTAGAACATTCAAGTATGTTTTCCTGTTCTCATAAATGCGCATTATAAAATTCATTACACCATTTCGGGAAGAGGAAGCGTCTAAACAGCAGTAAGAAAACGGTCAGTAAGAGAAAAGCGTCTAAACAGCAACTTTAAAAAAATCTGTAACTAACATTTGGATGCTTTGACGATGACAGAGGTGCTGTAGTTTCTACTATGAAGTACTTTCGACATAGTTGTATTCGATATTCCTTCTGTTCTCACTGTTGTCTTAGACTTTTCTTAGATCAAGTATCTGTTTCTCACTTTGGGATGTTGCCAGAATTTTTGGCCTTCCATTGTTTGCTGGTGGTTCAAAAAGATAAATTGATTATTGATTTTTTTTTTGTTTGATAATTAAAAAATTGAAAAAAAATTAAAAATAAAAAAAAAGGTTTCTAGAGTTTGTCTGTTCAGTCAGTCAGGTACTAAAGGCATTGCCTTGTCGCTGCAACCATATCGTTCTATCTTCAGCAGTTCTGTTTAACTCATAACAACTTCGGAGTTACAGTGGCCTTTTTGTTTCATCTAAAGATTTTCATGTAGGCCTTCCTCTGCCATTTTTTCCTGTAATTTCCCCTTCCAGAATGTTTTTTTAAAAACTGTTATGCTTAATCCCATGGCCAATAAATTTTGTTTTTCTTTTCTCAATTTCTTCCACTTCTTCGAATATAACGAATTCAATCGGTTCATCAACTCAATAAAACAGTAACTGTGGTGAGGCAGAACACTCAAAAGAGCGGAAATAATTTTCCGTATACAATTCAATAATAACAAACCATCAGCGAGATACAGAATAATAATTCAAAACTGGCTATAGAAATTAGACAACAAAACAGAAGTATAATATGACAATTCCGGAAAATGTAGATAGGGTAAGGTAGGGTAAGATGACGAACTTAAGCTTCAGAGATTGTCCCTCGCTTAGTAAGGGGTTTAAAAACCTGAAATTTGAAAAGACACTTCTTGTAATCTTTATGTTCAATAAAAAAATATAAAACGCTGTTTTACCCTCTCGAATTATGAAAAATATTCCATAAAAAAAAAGAATAATTTTCGTCATCTTACCCCACCTAAGGGGTAAGATGACGAAGGGGGCTGGGTAAGATGACGAACAGATAAAAGTAATACATTAAGACAGAAACATTTTATTTTAAAAATGCAGAGAAACAACTTCACATACTAACGTATGGCATGAAGTAAAAAAGTCAAAGATGAAACAATTAAAATACAATAATAACAGATTGCTCGTAATGAAACAAAACTTTGAAGAATTAGGTACAACAAAAATTTAGAAGAAAATTATTGTTGGCTCGGGCATGTTATGTTTCTTTGCTGTAGGATTTACACTTGAGGTTTTATCTTTTATTTCAGCAATAGCTGCATTCATTGTCGCCTTATCCCACTTTCCCCTATCACTTTTCCTTGTATAATTTGTAATGAGGTTTTGTTATAATTATTTATGTTTATTTATTTAAATAATTATGCTTGTTTATAATCTCTTAAATTATGTATGTTTTGTAATTTGATGAACGAGGCTAAATGCAAATTAGACTGGTGGCGAACTCCGATATTAAGGACTGCTGCAAGTCGAGGAGAGGGGAGTTCGACAGAAGACACGAGAGAGAACTGAGCGCTTGCGAGAAAGGCGTTGATCGCCAGATGAAGAGTTGGTCGCCGATGAAGTTGGGGCAACATTATGTTCAGGCAGTTGAGTTTGAGGTTCTGACTGATACTGCAGCTCTCAAGCACATATTTGAGCAAAAAATGACTTCACGACGTCAGGCGTCTTGGATTTCTTTCCTACAACAGTTTAGGTTCAAAATCACTCATATCCCAGATAATGCTAATAAAGTAGCAGATTGTTTATCACGTCCACCAGGAACGAAGAAAAGCACGGCATTAGTCGCTTTACATTTTTATAGTAAATATTTCTGTTGAGTTTTTAGATAAAATTAAAGGAGCTTGGAAGCAGGATAAATTTTGTAATACCTTAATACATGATTTAAGTAAGGGTAGTAACAAGATCAAAGGTTTTATGCTGGACTCAGGTTTACTTCGCAAACGATTAAAGAGATATAATCCTTTGTTTGTTCCAAAGAGTGCATCAACACTAAAGACTAAACTCCTTCCTAGATTCCATAGTGCACATGATCTAGGACATGCAGGGGTATTAGCTATGTTAAAAAGTTAAAGTTAAAGTTGCGATCAGGCCCAGAGGACCGCGCAATGCAACTGGAGGGTAGGCTCCAGTGTTCAGAACCTACGGGACAAAGTTGAGGACAGGGGGTCGGCCCGTCGCTCAGCCACCTTTAACTCCCGGGAAAGAAACCCGGTACCCAATCTATAGAGGGCTGGGTAGACCCTAGGGCCCGTTTGGAGGAGAAAGAAGCGTGGAAAAATTCCCGTCCTCCGCCGAGGCCAGGAATCGAACTCGCCACCTCCAACCCGCAGCCAAGCGCCCTTACCCACTCGGCTACCAGGCCCACATTAGCTATGTATAAATGTATATCTCGAAGTGTGTATTGATATGGATTGTATAAAGATGTCAAGATATTCGTAGGAACTTGTGACGTTTGTTTACGTAATAAATTTTCTCGTCTTGCTCGTCCAGGATTGTTGCAACCTATTCCTATCCCAAAGACGACTTGGGAAGAAATCACTATGAATTTTTGCTGAAAACCGTGCTGAATTCAAATTAAAAATTGCCTACCTTATATACGCACGAGTAAGGCGTGGATTAGAAACAACAAGTTAAAACTTTTTAACTTGCTGTTTCTAATCCACACCTTACTCGTGCGTATATAAGGTAGGCAATTTTTAATCACCATGGATTTTGTTTCAGGTTTTCCGGAGACATCACGTGGTCACGACGCGGTATTAGTTGTGGTGGATCGTCTCAGTAAAATGACCCATCTTAGCCCATGTACTAAGACTATTACTGCGGAAGACTATGCTGTCCTACTCCGAAGGGATGTAGTGAACTTCATGGCCCACTAAAGAAGATCATTTCCGATCGTGATCCAAGATTTTTATCAGATTTTTGGAAATGTTTATTTAAAGTAATGCAATGTGACTTACAATTTACTTCAGGATATAATCCTGAAGCTGATGGTCAATCAGAACGCATGATACAAAATGTATCTGGATATTTGCGAAACTATTGCCATGAAAAAGCACAAGATTGAGATCTACTATTGCCGTTAGCAGAACTAGCGTTGAATGAACATATATATGCTCCACGAAAGTTGCTCATTTTGAAGTTGTTTATGGGAAAAATGTTGTGCCTCTTGCTTTCAACCTAGGTTCTCAGGATGCAAGTGTTCCGAAGATATTGCAGCGAATTGTACAGGCTAGTGCTATAGCTCGTCGTTCTTTGGAAGCTTCGCAGCGACAACAGAAGAAATACGCGGATAGACGACGCGACGTCGCCCCGTACGCTATATGCAAGGAGATTGGGTTCTAGTTGCTCGCCGTCGATTTCCTTCTGCGATTTTGTCTGCCAAGCACAAGCATAAACTGTCTTCACGTTTCCTAGGCCCTTTTCGGATATAAAAATGGTAACTCCAGTAACAGCTAAGCTGCTGTTCCCACCTTCGTGCAGAGTGCACCTATGTGTTCAAGTAAAATATTTGCGACTTTATAGGGTTCCAGCAGAGAAACATTCTACTGGTCCAGTAGCTGACCCTACGTTCACAGATGTGTAAGGGACACACTTGCCATGAAACGTGTACGTCGTCAACGTTTCTTTTTAGTTTGGTGGCGTGACTATGCTATGGATGAAGCCACATGGGAGCCTGAAAGTAACTTGCACAGAGCGCGTGAACTTATTGCCAAATTTTCGGCCCGTTAAGGTTAATTGTTACCTTTGCTTTTGGTTTTCTTTCTCTTGGCCCGGGGGGGGGGGAAATTGTAATGAGGTTTTGTTACAATAATTTATGTTTATTTATTTAAATAACTATTCTTGTTTGCAATCTCTTAAATTATATATGTTTTTAATTTGATGAACGAGACTAAATGCAAATTAGGCTGGTGGCGAACTCCGATATTAAGGACTGCTGCAAGTCGAGGAGAGGGGGAGTTCGACAGAAGACACGAGAGAGAACGGAGCGGTTGCGAGGAAGCGTTGGTCGCCGATGAAGAGATGAAGAAATGAAGAACACGTTAGTCGTGAGAAGCCACCGTACTTCTACTCTGTTTTGTGTGTCGTCGAATCAGAAGAATCTGCCAGCGGACCAAGCAAGAAGAAAGAAAACTGCTCAAGAGTCAACCGAACCAAAGAATAAATGAGATAAATTTGATTTTCGTAATACTTTGTGTTAAAGACAGAACTTTAAGTATCAAGCCGATACTCGGTGTAAATTTAGCTACGCTAAGCAGCAACATAAACTGTATATTAATTTAAAATAGAACTTATTAAAGAACATGTAATTTAAGCCACCCAGCTCCACCCATTTTATTACAAATTTCGTAGCATGTTGTTTATAATACCTAAAACATTCATAGATAAACAGTCATACATGAGGATTTAAAATAAAAGAAAAAAATAACTGCAACTAAAATTCAGTTTCAAAACCAATTTAGTTTTTGTACCTTTTAAAATAGGACAAAAGCTATTCATAAAAGGTACTCAAAATCATGTTGGGAAGATGACAAACTAAGCAAACTTCTCGTCATCTTACCCGCCCTGCCATTCGTCATCTTACCCCATGCCGCCAATTTGGTTTAGAATTTATTTATCATTACCGTAGCTTATCGTAAACAACCTACACCACAAATGGTTCTTTACATTATGAGTTGTATTTTGAGAATATTTTATGAATGAGCAAAAACAACTTAACGTAGTCGAGTAATTCCTTACGCTGTGAAGTCCAAAAATTACAAACGCACGGGAAACAAACACATCTTAGTCGCTGCTGCTCGCAAAACAATCTGGCCCGACATCCCTTGCAGTGAACTTCGTTACTAATCACCTGAATCTGAGAAAGTGCTTGGACAGGTGCTCCTATCTATGAATGCGTCGGAGAATACCATCTTACACGCTTCGTCATCTTACCCGACTTTCCCCTATTCTAAATCAGCGTATCCAGCTTCACAAATTCAAGTAAAAGAATCATACTATAAATGTGCTGAATCAAATTAGCTATTATGAAACGCCCTTATCAGTATAATAATCTGTACAAATAGATATATTTATTTTTTATCTGAAAATGTATTTATTAAGTGAAAGAAGATACAAAAGCTGACTCAGTAGTTATACCTTAAAGCATTAATGTACGAAAATGATACTGATTTATTTATACTTACTTATAACCACTGACAAGCATTTTCCTTCCACAGTTAATACCTCAGTTACACTGTATTTCGCGGTTGATGTTTCATTTCCAGTGTATAGCTCATCCTATAACGATTTATATATTTTAATAACAAAATATATAAAAAAAAGAAACAATTTTAAAACTAAATAAAAAAAAAAAAAAAAAAACTGTACATCAATATATCGTCTTCTTGAAAATAGATAATCACATAAATAAACTCCTGACAACTTGACAACGTGGACATATACGAATATTTCGTTTTATTTTCATAAAACTTTTTCAAGGTTTTTATAAAATAAAATTAAAATTAAAATATAACATGAAGAAGAGAATTCCTCTCTTCTTAAATGATAGAAGATGCAATAATTTAAAAAACAATAATTAAAAATCATGGGTAAACAAAAGAAAATGGTAATAATGAAAAAACATGGATAAA
>JAFIDM010117637.1:203291-233891 GCA_023159025.1 Thereuonema tuberculata
TTTATTTTTTTGAATTTTTATGGTGATTTCAAAATTTTTTCGTTTTTTATTTATTTTAAATGTAATTGTTTTCATTTTGTTTAATTTTCAAATTTAATTGATTTAACTGTTAACCGTCTGATCACCTAAATATCTTGCCACTGATTTGTAATCCTTCAACCAATCAATTGCTGTTTATATTTCTCCAATCATTGTTTGCAATTGATAATTTAAACTTGTCCTAATATATAATATATAAAAAGATAATTAATGCTTTTAGACAGTGTCAAAAGCTAAGCGGCCCCATAAAATGTACAATTAAATTAACACAATTTTATCGGAAGCGTTCAGATCATAGTTGGCGATATGCTTCAGCGTTTCTTTCTCGTTTTCTGTCTCTTGTCTCTGACTTTGAGGGAGACCGTTCTCTCGCTTTGCATCAGCATCTCGTTTTTCCGCACGTCGACACAATTTTTCAAATTCAATCACAACAATCGCAACAACGGCGTCTTTTGCATGCGCAACATACATACATAGTTCTCTGCCAAGGGCAGGTCCTTCACTGCAAACCCAGCATTCTCCAATCTTTCCTATTTTCTGCCTTCCTCTTCGTCTCCACATAAGATCCATTTACCATAATGTTGTCAATCATCTTAAATCTTCTTCTGCCTCGAACTTTTTTACCGTTCACCATTCCTTCCAGTGCATCCTTCATTAGGGAGTTTCTTCTCAGCCAGTGACCCAACCAGTTTCTTTTTCTCTTCCTGATCAGTTTCAGCATTATTCTTTCTTCACCCACTCTTTCTAGCACAGCTTCATTTCTTATTTTGTCTGTTCATTTCACATGCTCCATTCTTCTCCATATCCACATTTAACATCCAGTTCTACAACAATCACAACAATCACAGTAAATGCAACAATTGCGTTTTCTTGCATTCGCAACAATCACATTTATAATCATAAGAAAATTAAAACAATATCAGGTTTCTTGGATTGTAGCAACCCATTATTAGCAAACCACTCCTTGGGGGGGTCAGGGAGTGGTCCTACAGGTCAGATGTTTTGAACGTGGTCACCTACTTTTTGATGCTGAACACAATGGTGAAGGTTTCATTCTATCTCTAATCGTTTGGCCACTACAGAGTGTGACATTCAGCACAAAAATAATACCAATAGCGGTTCTCTTTTTTTTACAGGCAAGCTGTACAAATGGGACCGCTAAAAATAAATGTTTCTTTGTTTGTCCCGTATACACTCCTAGGCCCTTTGACCTATCTGGACCAAACTTTGCAGAATTACACTTTAGGACCCTGCGGAAGAAACGAGCTACCTTAAAACCTGGAGACACCACCCCCAGGGGATGGAAAGGAGTGAAATCCACACAAATATTGTTAAGCAACAATTGTAACTAATATATTATTGTGCATAATAGCGATGGGGTTTTCGGGTGAGATGTAGATTTGTAATGATCAGATGATTTTTTTACTAACTAGAAAAGGTTTGAAGTGATAGGGTTATGACGTTACAAAATTCGAATAACCTGGAACTAGAGGTGTACACTGGAAGGACGGTGAGTGGGTGGGCAAACATGGTTCAAAGATACTTCTACGAGGTTTTCGGGATAGATTTATAATGAGATCAGATCTTTTGAGTTGTTGTTTTTTTTTTTGTATCAATCGGAAAAGTTTCGAAGTGATCTCGCAATTGCAATTTCTTTATCATCCACATTAGGACATTATTTTGTTTTTGTAACCCGAGCGAAGAACGGATCTTTTTTGCTAGTATCTTATAAATTAAAGCAGTTAATCTTGTTTTGTCAGCCATTGACTTCCAACTTAACTTTGCTGTCCCGGTCACATCCCGTGACAAATTGGTACCGAAATCCGTCTACCTGTATCAATCATCATTATCATCCACAGAAGCCGATGTTTGTTAGGCCTTCAACTGATGGCTATGCAGTTCTCATCAATACAATCATACGACTCTGTCGCTGCTACGCCACTTCATTCACCAGCGTTTCCGTGAGCCGACGACATTCTACCCACCAGGACGAACGAGGATCCTGTCCGATGGTTGAAAACCTATGTCAAGATCGCTCAGTACAACGCTTGGAATCACTGCAGTCAACTCTCCAATGTATACTTCTTATTCAGAGGCACAGCAAAACAGTGGTTTTAGAACAATGAAGCTGAATTGACAACATGGCCCGCATCCGAACAACTCCTTCGAGCGACGTTTATCGAGTTATATGGAGCTTGAGTCCCCGTGATCGCCGAACATCTTCACCATAAGCTCAAGATCCCAAAATCTGCTCTACTGCTTCGAAATGTTAGCGGCAATCAGCTGACTGTACTCGGCGAATGCAGCGCCAGAACAGAGATTAATGGTCTTATCCTCCCATTGATTTTCTACGTAATTGATCAGTACAATTTCGACGTTATATTAGAATGGAACTTCTTGCGGTCCACCAAGATTCAGATCGACTGCTCAAGAAGTTTTGTCACCATTGATGACACGACATTTCAGTCTGACATGCAGAAAAACCGTACTTATTTGCCACAGAGACGATACTTATTCTCCCTCACTCAGCCATGTTAAATTCAGCCTATCCCTTAGACGACATCGACAGACAATTGTCGTCAAGCCATTAACGCATGAACCTTCTGATTGCTGCCATAGTTACAGAGCTCCAAAACAACAGAACCATCATTTCGGTAATGAATCGATCCGCGGAGTCGATGCCAAAACGATGATGTTCCCGCCAAAACGAAGCTTGCGCAGTTCCAGCTGATAGAAGCTTAGCAATCACTGCCGTTTCAACCAGTGGGAAGAAAAAAGCATACCCGCCTTTGTGAAATGTATGGACTAAAATTATAAAAATAAATTCTTAATGTGCGCGGAATATTATGCAAGTTTGAATATGAACAATTCATCAATAATTTGTTTGTGTCATTTGAATAACTTGTAGCAATGGCAATTGCATGCAGTTATTATTAAAACAGCCAATATATATAAGTAAAATAATAATAATAAGTTACAGTTGGTTGGTGAACAAACAAAGAACAAAGGAAGGAACAAAGAAAGAAAGCGGAATCTAGAAATCACGCAAGAAGAAGGAATATAAAAATGTTTACAAAATGGGCACTAATTAAAAATGTAAGGGGAATAACAAATAGAAGAATCCCTTTATTTATTGCAGCAGCTATGAACGAGTATACTAAGTACAATTACTATCAAAGAGGAATATAGGATGGATCTAGACCAGAAACAAAATAAAACGTGTTTCTGATTCTCGATGGACAGTAAAGCAGTAATCCATAGTGGCAGATTAAATATCAATGTACAGTAAAGACATTCTCTAAACGCTATAAGAACGCTATAAGAACATGTAATTTCTAATTTAATTAATAGCTATTAGAAGAAACGTGTTAAGAAGACAGAAGAAAAAGTCATTCCTGCTAACCGAATGGAATTATTATTAGCCAATGTAATGTTTAAGTTTTCAAATGAATACATTATAAAATTTATTTTGTATCAGATACAACCAAAGATAGCGTTAAATTAATATTATACAAATATGAACAATCTTTAAAATCAATATTACAAAAAAAATCTTTCTTTTATACTTAAGATTGATTAAAAATAAAGCTTTTATTTCATATGTGTGGGAATTTTTTTTTTTTCACATGGACAAGAAAGTCAAGCGCCTGATGTCAGATCAAGGTAAAGAATATGTCAACGAAGATGTCAGAGCATACCTGAAAAAGAAGGGTATCAAACATTCACAGTCCAGTCCCTACAGCCAACAAAGTAATGGAATTGCGGAACGCTTCAATCGCACATTGCTAGACACCGCTAGGACGCTGCTGATTGCATCAAAGCTGCCTTTGAGTTTTTGGATCTTTGGCATCGAGTGTTCAAATTATTTGATCAATCGAACACCTAGTAAAACACTTGAAGATAAGATCCCTCTGATGGTATGGAATGGCAATAAATACAGTCCAAGTATGAAGCATCTGAAGAAATTCGGTAGTGTGGCATACGTGAAAGTTCCGAAGATGAAAAGGAAATCAAAATTCCGTGAAAGGGGAATCAAAGGTATATTCGTGGGATATTCTCCCAAAGTCAAGGGATATAAGATTTGGATCCCAGGGAAGCGTTGCATTGAAGAAACGAGAAATGCATATGTAAACGAAAGTACATTAAAAGTGGACATTCTTAAAACCAAAGAGGTGACGTCGAAAGATTATATAGAAGCGTTCTCTCCACAAAAGATTAAAACGGATGGATCAAGTGATTCTGATGATGAAAATGAAGAAGCGGAACAAATTCCAATATCAGAAGACGAATCAGATGAGTCCAACCATAGTGAGGACCAAGGTATGAAGCTTAGATCGGGAAAGACTACGAGGCGACATAAGACTGGTATTTTTTCTTACCACATTGAGATCACCGAACCTAAAAGTTATCAAGATGCATTTAAATGCGAACAGTGTGATCAATGGAAAGAAGCTATTGATGCCGATTTGAAAATCTTGTCATTACCAGATGGAGTCATCAGTGATAAAATGAAATACGATGGTACAGAACTCCAAAAGGGTTTAAATGGCATGAAACAAGCGCAAAGACAATGGTTTAAGGGAATGTGTGAAAAACCATCCAAGATCAGATTCAAGGCTATTAAATCTGAACCATGCGTTTGTGTGAATACCGTAAAGGAAGCTGTTGATAAAGAAGAAGTAATCCTAGAGTATGTAGAATCTGTGAAAAACACAGCCGATGGGTTAACGAAACCATTAACGGCACCAAAGTTGAACAGATTCAAACAATTACTTGGATTGAAATAATATTATAAAATATGTTCAAAGCAGAGGGAGTTTTGGGGGAATTTTTTTTTTCCCTTAATGACAAAATTAAATTTAATAGTAACTTCTAGGCTTTGAAATATTTAATGTTGTTTGAAACCGAAAGTTGAAGGTTGTTCATTTGTCATGTTACGTTAAAAGAAGTAACAATGGAAATCTCGTATATATGACTGATGCCAATGTTGGATTGTTAGGATAAAGAGAGAAGAGAAATCACCGAAAAATAGAAACGACGTTTTTACCAAGTACAAACGAATATTAGCAGGAATGCTATGTTTGTGAAATGGTGACATCGGAGAAATAAAATATCCGATAGTGTAAAGATTATGCTTGTAATGTATTTGATTAATAGATGGAGAACTTTAAGTATTAACTGAGTTAAAATAAATTAATCTCAAAGTTAATTCATAGTATTGGTAACAATTTAAACCTAACTAATCGAGCTCAAGAAAGAAGACGCTATGCCGAAATCGATCACCAGAGAAAGCGACCTGACGATTAAAGAAATGGCCAGGAAAGTAATTTTCATCGCAGTAAGTGACGATTGAGGAACGAACTGTTGAAGCAATTTTCATCGATATTGTAAGTAGATTGTATTTTGTTACAATTGTGTCTCCCATCGCAGCATTGGAAGATTGCCAACGTATATAAAAATCAAATACCATTGACAAAGAAATGTAGGAACAAGCATATATATTAAAGATAAAGAACTTTTAGATTAAAACATTAAGACAAATGGGATAGAATATACTACCTATGCATTTTAGGATTAATAATGTAATTAATCACAACAAGGATAAATTACTGCTAGGATATATTAAAGTCAGAGATTCTTTGAATGAGAATAATTGAAAGACAGAGTTAATAAAGTCAAAGAACTATTCAATCGAAGTATTTAAGCAAACCACATGAAAGTGATTTATAAATAATAGTAAAGATTTTAATGATTAAAAATTCATGATGAAAGTAAAGAACTTTTAAGGTAAAATTTGTAAAGACGTTTGTGCAAGATTACTTAAAGTAACAAGTAAAGGAATTTCGTTGCTCTAGAATAAAGATAAAACGATTAGAAATGAAATTAACTCAAGAAGGTGATTTCTAAAGTACAATCCAATAAGTATAAACTTGATACACAAGATATATTATTATAATCACACAAGTATTAGGTGAATTAAATGCATTAAAGAATAATACGGAACATTGAGTTTGGTAACTTCTCATATTTATAGGAAAGGTTCCTGACCAAGTACTAATGGTGAACCTTAAGTTTGAATGTATTTCACGTGAGGTGGAAAACCATTTTATTATTACAACGAGAGAACTTTAAATGACCCTTGATTAATGGGAATCCATTAAAGCTAATAATTATTGTTTGATACTAAAGTTACAAAGTTAATGTAATCGTTGATTTTATAAACTAGGTTGTTTTATTCTAAAGTGTTTATCTTTCATTTCTTGCCTTGTGTGGATTAAGACTGCTTTGCTAAACCAGTATATGCAAGTAATTTCAATCAAATGCTATTATCAGTAACTCGTTGTGTGGATCTAAGACATTAGTAGATAGTTTATTTAACCAGCTTTATACAGCTCTCCTTCTTTTCCACAAGATGTAAGGTTTATTTAAATGATAAGACTTTCTACTTAAAGATTAACATTAAGAACTATAATGATTTCAATCGAAATATAAAGTTCATTTCAGAATCTAAAAATAGAAAGTATTTACTGAAAAACTGATGCAAACAATTAACGAGTTCATCCTGATAATGAAAAAATAACATTCAAGTGTGCCAATAAAATTAAAAAATTTACAGCGATTGAAAGAGAAGTTCTTTTTTATGAATATGCGAACCTCTGAGTTTTGGAGACCCAATTTCCAATGTAAAAAAACGAAAACCTTAAGCTGTTCCTGCCAAAGATATCGGCATCGACTCTTTTAATTATATATTTTTGAGATATTTAAGTTGTTGTAATGCTTTTTATGAAGGCTATAAAATTTATAATGTTTATAGTTATAAAATAAAGTTTTTAGACTGATTTGTAATTAATTAAAACTAAATTAGATTGATATATTATTACAAATGTGATTTTGAATCTATAAAATAAATAGATTTAAAAAAAAGTAGATTATTTTCGAGGATCTCCTTAAAAAAACAAAGAAAACTTCCGTTTATCTAAAGAAAGAAAGAAATTAAAGTTTTTCTGCTTTTTGTAGATAGGGCAAGATAAGGTATATTCTTAGTATTTTGTTATAAAGTTAACATTCCTACTGAAGGTTGAAAGGTAAACAATGAATAAGACTCCACATGGTGAGATCGTACTTTGTACTCTAATATTCTGTCATAGTAGTTATTCTACGAACAATTTTTATTGTGTATAAAATGTGTTTATTAAACTCAAAGCACACACTGGTAATTTCGCGATAGTAGTTTAGTAATTTTCACTGAAACACTATAAAGATTAAAATCGTATATAATGTAATGAAAAATGATTAAAAGCGAAAGTAAGAACAAAATAACAGTTAACTGAAACAAAGAACTGCCTTTTTGCAACGTCTAACAAAGAAGCTAACAAATACTTTTCCAGTGCTCAGAATGAAGGAACAATAATTTGTAGCCTATATATAAGGGGCATTCAAAACGAAACGAAGTAGAGGCCTAGGAACAGAAACCAATACCGGTATGTCAGAAGTATTGGCCCTGGCTGTTAAGGCCCTTGTCCCCCTGCAACACATGGCGGTGAATGGCTGTCTCGTAAAATTCCCGGGGCTGCATTGTGAATCAGTTCCGCAAGTACTGCATGCCATCGTCGTCCGATGTGAAGGTTTGCCCCTCAGAGCCTTTTGTAGGGGACCAAAGAAATGGCGTAATCGCAGGGAGAGGGGTCTGGACTGTATGGAGGGTGATTGAGAACCTCCCACTTGAATTTCTGCAAGAGTGCCGTGATATGGGCCTTGCATTGTCGTGGAGCAGAATGACCTCCCTAGGCAAGCTCACCTGTGAGGTCATTCTGGTCCACAGGCAAGCTCACCTGTGGGGCAAACGATTCATTTCGGACGACGATGTCATGCAGTACTTGCGGAACTGATTCACAACTCAGCCCCGGGAATTTTACGAGACAGCCATTCACCGCCATGTGGTGCAGGAGGACAAGTGCCTTAACAGCCAGGGCCAATACTTCTGATATACCGGTACTGGTTTCTGTTCCTAGGCCTCGAGCTCGTTTCTTTTTGAATGCCCCTTATAGTATTTAAGTTCGTGTAACTTTCAGTCTTCATGAGAGCTTAAACACAACCAAACTTTCATCTCGCTTTTGACATCTGACATGATATGGCACGGTCGAAAACGAATACCTTATCCACTTATAACCTGTCATACATCGAACATTTTCTTCAAAGATGTCACCTCAAATGCCAAATTCCCAATCGTCATCTTTTTTTTCCGTTTATTTTTCAGATCTTGAGAGCAAGATCGTGAAGTTGTAGGTTGATTAGTAGAGATCAGTAGGTCTGCACACTGATTGTTTTCTAGGTCGACTAACTTGCTTTTGGTTAGGAAAAATTTCGTTCACACATTTTGAGGGAGGAATTCTTTGTTTTCGTCTGTTGGTAAACAATGGATCCTTGATCTTGCAGCAGTTGCAAAGATTAGCAAGGCAGCTACTGGATCAGATAACAAGGATCTGTTGTTTCTTGTTCTTGCTGAATTTGAGGATTGGTTGAGGACCCAATCGGCACATTGTTATTCCTGGATACTTCTGTAAGAATATCATTCGGGTTAAATGACTATATTTCTGTTTTTTTGAAAGAAGTAATGATGTTTGAAGGTGAAAAGTTTTTATAAAACGCAGGGTTCAAAAACAGGTGAAAATCAGATCTGGTTAGGTGGGTCAAAAGCTTTTCCGTCATGTTTGTGTTTAATTCTTCAGTCTAAGCAATTTTCAATGGACTCCCACATCTCACGGTTGCAGCAAGTGGGTAATGTGGGAAAGAGAGCAAGAAGATTTCATTTTCTTATGGCCATTGTAATACTTTCTGGACTCACAAGAGAGGCATGCGAATCCATCAAAACAATAGAACAGTCGAAGAGGGCGAGCTGTATTTAATTACACACAGGTAATTTCGTGATAGTGAGGTAAAAAATAGACATCTCATACATATTGACGTGACCAAAAAAATGTTTGAATTTCACACGCATTTTTAAGCATCGAAAGTCAGAGGTCGTCTTAATTCACACATAGCTACTACTGTCCATTAAGAATTTTACAGATTTTTTTAAGGAGCTCATGTCTTTAAAAGACGGTTTACAGATATATTACTACTACAGAAAATTAGAGTAACATATTAGTTAAGAAACAAAATATCAACATTTTTAGTCATTTTTTAGTAAATTTTAATATATCATGAATTTTAACCCAGTGTGTTGGCCTTATTATTAATCGTAAAAAATTATCTATACTTCCTTACTTACTTGGATGCTTTAGTAAAGGCTAGATCTAATAAAGTTCCTGTTCATTGAATACAGAATGAATTTACAATTTGTGAAGGACAAAATACATCATATAATTTACTATATCTATAATAAAGAATTTAAACGTTTGAAAATGACGTATTTTGTTGTAAATATTTTACAATTTTTGAAATATTTCTGAATCCCTAATAGCTTTGATAACAGAAATTTATTTTCTAATTCATGATAAAAACACTTGTCAAATAATAAGGAATTAATGGATAATTGGGAAATTCAGATGCTGAAAGTGATTTTGATAAAAATTATACAATATTTCTTATAATCATTCTTAACTAATTTCGTATGGAACTTAGTTTTTACTTACAGGTATAACAATTGTTCCTTTAGCTTTTTTATTTACTCCTGAATCAGTCCAAAACGATATAATTCCACTGTCATTTAATGCCATAAATTCGGAAAGTTGGATAGATTTCTCTTTTTCGGCAGTGATATTAAACTCGTAAGCATACTGAAACTTGAGATTATCCACAAAGCTCCAATACTGATAAGGTCTATAAGGACATAAAGTCATTGCCGGATACTCTATTGTTTCGTTTGTTTCAACAGATAATGAAACATCCGGATCACCACTGGAATAGCTTTTTACTGTGTCATATACCTGATAAAAACAAACAACAGTGGAAAGAAGAATACTCATGAACCAAACAGTCTTTCTGAAAGAACTACATTTCCGATCTAATATGCGATCACATCCGATAATGCCAATGTTGATGGGCTGCTCATAATTCTCAAGTGATTTCTGTTCATTAACGAAATGACGATTCCTTCTAGTAATATAGAATGCTGTGAAAGTTGGGTAATATTTGGTCATCTGACGTCTACCGTTCGAGCAAAATTGAGCAATCTTTAAGAGAAATAATGGAACTTCAGTAAGTAATCAAAGACAAAACAAACAAAATATTTCAAAATTTTGGCAAATGATGAGATTAAAGGATTTTTTCATCGTTAATACAATTCTTTTATTTAAGTCAAACGACACGAAAATTTAGAAGAAAATGAGAATATTTTTACAAATTTTTAATACAAGAACAAGTATAATTATTTCGAAAGGTTTAATATAAGTAGGCCATTTTAAAATCTTTGATAATGAGGAACTCTAAGGAAAGTAAATGACTTCTCATAAAGCAGTGGATAAGGATTAGCACACGTCACGTATTAAAACCTATTCTTTGAAATTGTTTGCAAATAAGATTTAACTAAAGCTGTCTATTACTTATGTCTTTGTTGTTAAGCAAACCATAATCGATCACATTATATAATAATTTTTACTTCCAAATAGATGAAAATGATAAAAAAGAAATGAAAGGTTAATGTTGGGGTTTCGTGCTTGATGGTTCACTGAAATTCCGAAGGAAGCATTTATTTCAAGATAAATGTCATTCACGGTGATCTTTCATATCCAGAATGAAAGTGTTAACTGGATAAAACTGACATTTACGAAACTACAACAGTATAAATATAATATAAAACGATTGAATGTATTTGTTACGATATTAAATTATTCATATAATAATTTAATTAGTTGTAGTTAAAATAAAAGGAAAAAAGGAATTTAATGTTTGAAAAGAAATTTAGATATTTTTTTTTTCTGGATGAGCTTATTGAAAATTTAAATATTCAAATGAATATTAAACGTAACGAGATGTTACGTTATAAAAGAGAATGGCGAGCCTCGGTGTACGGAGTGTGAAATTTCCAGCTGAAGCTCCCTGGATAGTAAGGAGTAGGAGTACGCAAGATACTGAAGTAACTATTATTTAAATCCTAAAGATTTACTAATATACAGTTACAACTATAAGAAGCAAGTATTTCCGTTTCTAATATATTTCGTGTAACACGAAAAGCAGTAATATTAGAAGAATCGAAGTTGGAAGTCAATTACTCCAAGCAATTATACGATAAGAAGAACTCTTGACGATTACCAGTTTACGTTTAAACGAACTTTAATTTTTTATAAGTAGAAAACGTATGTTATTGTTTCCTTCTTCTGTAATAAGAAGATTTCATCGTCAACCCAATTCTAAAGCGCCATGAGTTCTCAAGCAGACGAACTGTTCCAAAGTATTGTGGGTAGAAGTCAAGTGAGTGCGAAACCATATTCAAAGTGCATCGAAAAGGATGGCTCCTACAAAGCGATGTTGGATTGAAGATTAGAAGACTGGCTGAGGAATTCCAGACGAATGATTTTCAGCGCAAACCACGCCACCAAGGTGAAAAGCTGATAGCCTCCGAAGAACTGTAAGTAATTAATTAATTTTCATTTCCATTTTGGAGGGAGCACCTCGGTTGCTTACAGAGCCGTTTCTAGGTGTTCTGCCACCCTAGGCGAGAACTGAAAAATGCCGCCCCCTCCCTTTCAAATGCCGCCCCCACCAAAAAAAAAACAAAACAGATTCTTCAATTCAACAACCAAAAAAAAAAACGGAATCCGTCCTTCGGCCGCCCTAAAATCTTGCCGCCCTAGGCGGCCGCCTAGTCTTGCCTAATGGTAGAAACGGCCCTGGTTGCTTAAGAAGAAAGAATTAATTACAAGGAGATTCAGTTCCACAAAGCAGTGCATCGGAAACGAACTTAGTTTATAGAAAACGAAAATAACAGAGTTAAATATTCACACAAGTGCATCATTATTATAGAAAAGCCAAATATTAATTATTTGTGGATAGATTTATTTATTCTAAACATAGAATTGGTTCACGGAAGGGAGAGCGAAAACCGTTATTAAAGATAAACGGAATTTTCACACAGGTTAGGTGAATTGCCATGATTATATGAACTATTAATCACACAGGTGAACTTGAAGCCTCAGAATATTCACACAGGTGAAATTTATTAAGGCCATTAGCATAAATTTACGAGTAGCGGTAATTTTGAAATGAACTCTCGCATTTTTATTTGAAAACACTAAAGTGATTGTAAGATACAATCTTTAATATTTATATATATAGCAATGATATTAAATATCTGCGAAGCATGCTTAAGTTATTATTATTAGTATTTGATGAAATTGATTTAGTAATTTCAATCGTTCATTATTTATCTCAAAATATCAAGACGATATTCATCAATAGGATTATTAATTTCCTAAGTATATTGAAGCTAAGAACTGTTGCTGAACACATCAGACATAAGACTTTTGTATATAACTGAAGTATAAATATTTTTGAGAAAGCAATTTTAATGACCACTACAATAAATCATTTTATGATTTTATTCTGGTTTCCACTAATTTTCTTGTTGTCACTCTACATCCATCTATGCGTTCTGCAAATCACTGTAGCAGTATTTATACCTCATACTTAGATTCGAGTAAGGATTTTCAATAACAATTCCGCTGAGGAGTTTTTCCGCTGAGGATAGAACTCGTGGCTGTGAGTATTTTGGATATTGAATTTAACGAATGAGAAAATAATTAGCCAGAAAAACCGAAATCGCCTGAATCTTATTTGCAACCAATGTAAAGAAATAAATTCCTCTGTATTAATACAGGTGTGACTGTAGTATCCTGAAAAAATTGTTTATATACAGTTTTCTGTACTTCAGTAAAGCTGGAGCGCTAGAATAGTGTGACAGTAGTCTAAGTTCAAGTTTATAGTTCGCAGTTTTACGGCGATTCGTAATTTTTTTTTTGGAAAATGAACTGCAGCTTAAAAAAGATAGCCGAAGAATATTACTAAAAACAAATTTCAAAATATAACTAAAGCTAATTTCAGGAAAAGATCGGATGTGATGTCAGGGAGTGGAGATTGTGGTTTTCCCTTTTCATTATCATCACCACGAACACTGACAGCACCACGTTCTTTTTGCAACTGGGTGAATCTACAGAAAACCTGCAATTTCACTCAAAAATTTTTGAGATTTTAAATTACAGGATTTTCTTTTCAAAAAAATTGAGATGATTGCTTTTGACGTTCTTACATCCATGATATATGTGGTTCAGTTCAACGCATTTTGGTTAATTAAAAAAAAATTTAAAAAAATGCTGTTAGGCTATGCCCACAGAAGTGACTTGTGTTGATAACGATGTCGAATTTTAATATAAACTAGCCGGGTACCGTCGCTTCGCTCCGGAACCCTTGCATCTATAACATTAAAAAAAAAACTTTATTTATTTCGCAAATTAATATTGAGATCGGAGAATATACGACTTCTCAGCCCGTTGTGGCCTTCTCTTAAGTCAGGTGTATTGCGGGTTGGTGCCACACACCTGGGGTTGCCGCCGTTCACTTCATTGTCAGTTTGCAAGATTATTCCCTATCCCCTAAGAATTTCGAAAAATCCGGCCTTATTCATTGTCTACATCATAAAGGAAACCTCTGTGCAAAATTTCAGCTTTCTAGGTCCAAGGGTTTGGGGTGGGCGTTGATGAGTCAGTCAGTGAGTGAGTCAGGACTTTTCTTTTTATATACGTAGATTTTCATGAATTTTGTTTTCTTAACATCATTGATTAGTTCTTTATACATTATATTTGGATCTGTCATTTTCTCATTTTCAACTCTTATCCGATTCGTTCTTTACATATTATTCCTGGTGTTTTGATATCATGTTTATTTATGAAAATATGATCTATATTTGCTTTCGTATTTCCATGAATTGTACAGTTGTTTCTTGTTGTTCCGTAAAGATGATTTTTGAAACCATTATTACACATAAGTTTTACGAATTTCTGTACTGCATTGTTTTTATTCATTTTGAAAATATCTATATTTACATCGCCAATCAGTATAGTTGAATAGTTGTTTAATGTGTTTTCATTTCTTATGAATAGATTCTCTATTTTAGTAACATTTTAGTAATTTGTAATTTAACATTTTGCTTACAGAATGACAGACAGAATAACGTTTTTATAATATATAATAATAATAGCCGGGTATCGTCGCTTCGCTCCGGAACCCTTGCATATATAGCATTGTAAAAAGAAACTTTATTTATTTAGCAAATTAATGTTGCGATCTTCGGGGAATATATAACTTCCCAACCTGTTGTGGCTTCTCCGAATAACTTGGATGTATTGCGGGTCGGCGTCACACACCAAAAATTTACATTTTTGCATGTATCTTGCAAACGCTGAAGCGTTTGTGAATAAGTGATACATCGTTCGATAGAACTTTCAAATACCAACATTTTCTCAATTTTAATGTTCTCTTCTATCTTTTATACTTTTCGTTTAAATTGAGAAAAAGTCAAAATTTGACCCTTTAAAATGCGCCATCTTGGAAACCAAAAATTTTTTTCGAAAGATTTTTGTAGCATTTTGTTTGTCTTAAAAAGATCTATATTTTATCCATTTACATAACCAATCTATCTCTTATAGTTTGGTCACAAAATTGGAAAAACGTAAAGTCTTATGACAGACAAAATAACGCTTTTATAATATATAATGATATTCGAAATAGTGAATTTACGTGGGAAAAACTATGAAATAAATAAATAGAAGACTATAATTTATGAATTAAAAGAACTTTTTATCAAAAGAGGAAATCATATACAATAAAAATGAATCAGACTGTCAATCTTAAACGTCCGTAATAATGTAAATATATAATTACATATATCATATATTATATTATATTATATATATTTATATATAATTATAAATATCCGTATTGGCATTTAACAAGACTGGAAGTGAAAGACAAGTCTTCGTGAAAAACATAGTAGCCGCTATTGTTGATGATCATACTTCCATGGACCCCAAATGTCCACGGAAGTGTCGAATACTTATGTTTCTTGACCCATGTGCTCTTCATTTTGAGGTTAGGAACACGTGTCATTCAGAAAATTAAGTTTACCATATTTCAATTATCATGCCTAGAAATAATCATTTTTCCAAAGAAAAATTAGGTTCTAAACAAGACCACAGAAATGATGGGATGAGCTGTGCAAATAACGAAAAAGGAATAAAAAGGTAATATTTACCTGACAAATGTGCGACTCAGACGAATAAAATCACTTCCCAATCCAAAATCGCCATGTAAACTTTTGTTTTTAAGTGAAATGGAAGATAACTAGGGTATCGGGTGGATTTTTTAGAAAGTTTAGGAATGTCCCCAAAAGCGATGGCTAAACCTTGTGACAAGACTTGAGGTTGCAAAAAAATTTTACTGATAATTCGAAAAAAAATTTCACTCAATATTATGTTAAATTTATGTATTTTCTGATTTGACAATATATATATATATTATTTGAAAAATATTAAAAAATAAAGCAGTTTGGATCTTTAGAAACTATCCAACTGTAGCTTGTGACAGTCCACGGAAATGACGAATCACCTTCTGTAGACAACTTTTTTTTTGGAAATTCCATAAAATTAAAAAAAAATTATACTAAACTAGTATATTTTGTACTTCAATGTGTGATTTTGAAAAATGACAAATATTTTCAATCATTTTCAATTTATTGCTCTGTGACACGAATTACAGGTTTTCCGTAGATTCACCCAACCCTTCTTCTTCCCGTCGCTGCGGAGTATAGCGGACCTTTGGAGTAAGGAGTTGGCGCAAAAAAACATGATCTGTTGTAAATTTCTGACTTCACATCATCAGGAAGATTTGAATCACAGAACAAATGGGCCTATTCAGTTTGTAGGGACTGTAGTTTTTGAAATAGCGGCTGATGAAGGTAAAATGTCTCTGATGGCGGGAGTCATTGATGAATCATTTCTTCCGCGAAAACAATAAGAAATGCCGTTACGCTTTACTGACCACCTCGTCCTAAGATAGAACCAACTAAATCTCCCAATTCGAGGATGAGCAATGGGAGAAAACCTGTACCGGTCAACAGAAGAAGTCTCCGATGGTGATTAACTTTATGTTTTAGCTATGCTAGAGCCCACAAAATGTTTTTGTAAAGCTGGAGTTTCGGGTTTTCAGCAGCAGTAACTGTCACATTTCCATTTTGTATGGTGTTTACAACTTCGCACAAGCAATTTATTAAATCGTCAACATCATGGCGAATAACTCCCTTGATTTGAGATGAATTTAAGCACAGCAATGCTTGAAGTAGAGCCATGTATTTCAGAAAGCGAGAATGCGGCTAAGTTCTCTTCATCGTGCTGAGACCTCAACTGGCGGAAGCGGTTGCTGTAATGATAAATATTTTAGAGAATAAATAGTCAGAGGTGTGCAGGGGGAAAATCCGCGCACCAATGCGGAATTCATCTCCCTTTTCGGGATTCAGATCAATAAGTAAATATCCATTACTCAGACATATAGCATCATTGTAGGCCTTGATGAAGCTCTGAATTTTTTCTGGAAACAGTTGACAGGTGAAGTAGGAAATCTGTTGTTTGTCGCGGATATTGCGAAACAAAATAAAATAGTGAGTATTCTGTGATATAGTTCTGTGAATTTAGTCTGGGTAAAAAAGGTTCTGGATCATGTAAATTACGCTACTATTTTTATGATGGCTGAATTTGGTAAACAATTGTTCCACTAGCTTTGGTTTTGACTCACTCATCAAAATAAATCGAGAATAATTAATTTTCGTTGCAGCGTATTTAAGGTTTGTAGTTTTTGGCACTCCTTCAGCAAATTCTACAAACGGTGAAAAGTGCAACATCCAATGCTGATAAGCTCCGTAATCCCATAATATCTTTTCGGAAAGTTCTTCAATTAGCACTTCCGTGTAGTTTAAAAGTTCGTTAATAAATTCAGCTTTCCACACACTGTTAGACCGGCAAAAATTGAGGTGAAGGGAAGTTTGAAGGTGAACGAAGTTTTCTCTACGACTTCAAAGGCTCTCGGGTGCTTGGGATCTACCTTTTCTTCCTAGGGAAAAAAACATATTTCTGTCATCTGATCAGCCACCAGAAAAAGAAATCTTCCTTTAAAATTTTATTTAAAAATAAATAAAGTCGTCAACAGTATTTTCGACGGTAAATGACTTTCTTTTTATTTTCAAAAAAACATTATACTCTTCTTTTTTTTCAATACATGAGTTTTGTTTTGTTTTGATTTTAATAAATCAAAACTTTTAAAAGTATAATAATATAAACTATTTTACCATCACCATTTTTTACTTAAAAG
The DNA here is from genome assembly GCA_023159025.1 of Thereuonema tuberculata. Lineage (NCBI taxonomy): Eukaryota > Metazoa > Arthropoda > Chilopoda > Scutigeromorpha > Scutigeridae > Thereuonema > Thereuonema tuberculata. The sequence goes on from JAFIDM010117637.1 coordinate 220,686, forward strand.
GATTTGAAACAAAATATAAAGTGCTTATAAACGCAAAACATTAAGCCGTGGGATATTTTTTCTCCGTAGCATTATGGTAATTTCTCTAGACATCTCTCATAATATGAAAAACAAAAAAAATAAACTTTTTTTTGTCTGAGAAGTTGAATACAGGAAAAGAAAAACGAAAACAAAAAAAAAGCTTTCAAAAACCTGTGTTGTCTTAAAGTTGTATCTGTGTCACTGTTTGTGTGTGTGGGGAGGGGGGAAATAATTCGCTTTTGAAATACAGCCCTGTACATTTTCACTTCAGGGTTATTCATAATTTTCCTATTCTGAGTTCTCGTAATTTTCATTTGATTTTTGATAATGACCTGAGTTCGTGTGGATACCTTCAAAATCCAACTCGTGCACCATTTTTTCCAATTATACATCATAATCTCCCTATCCGGCTCATAGGACAGATAAAAACCTCGGATCTTCATGAGAACAAATAAGAGCTCACCCAATGTGGAAGAGTTAGCTTTGTTGGCATATTTTTTAGGTGCTATTAAGCACAAATTTGATGTTGAATATTGTGAACCAAAATCCTTTCTTACTTCGTTCGATAATGATCGGAGGAACAACGATTATACACTCACTTTTTATTATGAATAAAAACACAGAGTCAGTGTTGGTGTGGAGACATGAAAATTTATGTTCCACATGTAATTAAGAATTTCAAAACGGGCATGGCAGGTCACAAAGGTCGCTAGAATTATTTTCATATGGGATCTCGTATGTATAATTTCAGCATCATTTTTTCACTGAACTTGAGCAATCTTGTCGTCATTGAAAAAATTGACACTTGTAACGGATTTTTAATCATCATTTTAGTATCTTGAAGAATTCTTTAGGCTCAAATTTTGTAATTTGTTTGCATCCTAAACACTGATTGTGTTAGTTTTCCATAAAAGTTAATGAGACATGTCTTTTCTAAAGTTCTTAAGACCGGATCTGTTTTCGTGTTTTTCCAACTGTATTCCCTCTTTCTTAAAGTAGTTACGATGTATTCTTCTGTTTTTTCTTCAGAGATGCATTCTGGTGGGAAATCAGCATTGGTTTGTTAGATTTTCAATAATATGTTCACATATTCTGTGAAGAAACCTCCCAAATGGGTCTGACAATTGTATTGTAATGTTTTGTTTCCCTATTGTAACAGGGAAATTCCAGGCAAAATACAGCACCAATAGCCGGTAACCACGCTTCAGTTCAGCTTTCATCTTGCAACTTATCCTTGTTCTGATCAACGAACGTTTTTCATTGTCATGTTGCAACGATTTCGAGATTTTTTCCCACACAAGCTTGACACGGTAAAAAGTACAACTTCCTTACCCAACGGTAGGGTAAAACAGGATGGAAATGAGATTTAGGAAAAGAAATTTTACACTTAATTAAACCATAGATCTTATTTCTTATAAAGTCTTACTCTTGACTAATTATTTTAATAAAAATAAAAACTTTAGAAATTAAAAATTACATTAATATTAATTTAAAAAAACAAACACATTTAAAAATCACAACCAGGTTTCCTTCCCGAGAAGGAAATTTCTCAAGTGATAAAAAGTCACTGCAATAAGTCCAAATAAATAGATTTAATTGTCCAAATGGGCGGGGTTTAATCCTGTGTCACATGATCTGCAGGCAGGAATGCTGGGTGACTAATGTACATCTGGTGGTGTTTTGATGAACTGATGATGTAAACATTACTATTATGAAACCATAGATCTGTTGCTGAATTTATATAGACTTCTTCGACCCCGTTACAATATTCTTTATATTTCAAAACGTATGGGTACAAACTCAATGTCTAAATACTTAATAACTTTCCATTCCTTGGCATGATGCAGAAGCCGGAAAACCTCAACTCTCTTTCCATAATAGACTCCTTATATCTAAAGTGATCGACAATTCGGAGTTTTTTCAACAAACTACTTCAATTTTTTATTTTCTCTGATCATACGATTGAATTCACATTCCCATATCTTTCCGGATCTTGAAAGAAATTTTCCTGTTGTAATGTGTTTCGGATAAATCTTCATTGGTGTTTTGAGAATTTGGATGTTTCAGTCCTGTCTGCCTGAAGCAGACAGGAGAGCCATGAAAGTAACATCCATGGAAGCTGTATATATAGTGCGTTATACTGCGTGGTATCCTTCGACCAAAAAAAGACCTAGCAAACACTATCCTTTCCATCATACCATTTTCAATGACGATTTTCCTTTCAATTTCCTTGTGCTTTACCAAAATGTGCTTTGTATCAAAATTTTCGAATACTATCTTGGAGGCTAAAACCGTTTTCTTATATTAACAGGATAATGTTGTCTTTCAGAGAAAGTGCTTGAACGACTTGCATGCACAACGCGGAAATCGTAAACTCAGTATAAAAGGGACAATATCGCGTCATTTCTCGAAAAAAAAAAAAGGCGCTGAATTTCATACAGCAAGTGCGTAACAATTTGATATCACTCGTGCAATATTTTTCCCTTTTAAAGAGGAAGGCTTTTTATCATCGTACCACACTGTAAACTTCTTAAAATCAACATGTTCATGCTCTTGGCGCAAAAATATACAAAAGCCGGAAATCGTTCAATGTTATATTTCCAATGTAATTGTCAATTAAATAAGAAAATCTCTTTTAATTCAAGCGTCTTTCACCCCAAAAAAATTGCATTGTTGGGCACAAAGGGACCCACAATCAACTACAAAATTCATATCTCGCATTCTCTCCAAAAAAAGGATCGCCTTTTAAGACCAGTTTTGGGGGCACAATTAAAAGAGCAGTCGTTTTCACTTCTTTGGCAGATATTACATTGATTTTAGCAACACATTCTAAAATCGGATCGCCAGTTTTAAAAGTTCCAATTGCATCCTCAAAATACAAATCTGGAATTTTTGAGATAATTTGGATAACTACTACGATTAAATTAACTAATAAATGATCGAATGTTGGAACTCGGTCAAAATTTAAAGTAATTAATCATAATAGAAATCTAGATGAATATGATCGCAGAGCGAGTAAATGATTAACCTTGATATTCACAAAAGAAACATTCTGACATCAAAATACTAGACATAATATTCATGATATCATTGAGCTTAATTATTATTCAATTAAACACTGAGGACATTATCTTTAAATTAAGATTACAATGTGAATCTTAAAACTCAGAAATAAATTAATTGACATACATTAGTGTCACATCAAATTACTCATTTCAATATATTGAACGCTGTGACATTAATAACAATAAGTTAACTTTATATCTTATCTAAAGCTCTCTTAAAATGAATCCATTAAATAATCACTAATTCCTTGTGATTAGATTAGCTTTTACATTACAACATATGACATATTACTATTAACACTAATTCGAACATATCTTATTCGACTTTCTAGATTGTCTCTTTATTATACTCAAAATGCCAGTTCTTCACTCGTTGATAATCCGTCGTGAAAGATAACTCAAATCTTCCTACCTTATCAGTGAAGTTCTATGATGATAACATGAATTTCATCCCTTGGCAACGTAAGGCATAACGGCGTTCGAACCATCTCCATGTCTGTCGATTCAACTTTCAGTATAAGACCAAGAGAAAAAGGTGTTCAGGACGCATGACGATATTACCAGTAAAGCTCTCTCCAATATACAATTATCGGCCCAAATTGTATAACTCCAATTTGATGCTGGCATCAGATTGGACTTGTTGATTAGCCGGCTTACCGAGATTCCCAGATAGGCCTACACATGTCTGCCGAAGCCTACTTCAATTTGAATCCCAAGCCGTTGATGAAAATGGATGAATCGTACATCTATTCTCCCGCTATCGGACAAGTGCAAATCACATTGCCAAATTCATGGCAAACATCAGAGGTTTCTAACATTATCTTCGAGTGCCTCTAACTTCAGCGCAACATCATATTGCTTTACATGAGCAGAACAACCATGTTCCATCTCCCAGCGCCAACTAGTGAGAGATAGCGTTAAAACTCCATAACAACGCTTTTACACATGATATCAGAAACAAAACATTCATATCATATCATTAACAAACGTGAAATAAAACAAAATGAAAGTACTATATTTTAATTACTTAAAATATTCATGGAACAATGGTGTTCGAAATCTAAGTAACATTTACAATTCCTACGTAAATAGTAGGAATAGTATAAATACGTTTTAGAAGATGTAATATGGAACTTTTTATGATACCTTTTATAATTTTAAACTGTTCACATACCGTTTATTTGATATATTCTGTTGAAATAGATTTTCTTCTGAGATTTTCGAAGCTGCTTAGGGATTTTAATTTCCTACAACATTTCTCATATTTCCATTGAATAATTCTATAATTTCCGAAGTTTTTCCAACACCAACACGCGTATTGACATTAACCGATCGAACTTTTTAAAATTGAATCCAACTCAATTTACTCGGTAGATACCAATTGTTGCATAAAAAATTCATTTATTACATATTATTATTCATTATTTATGCCTTTCTTCACTATTTTAATGTACATTTCTTCTCTCGACAACAAATCATCTCTTCATTCATGTAGTTACATTTTCAAATTCGTTTTCAGTAATATTTTTCCAGTATAAACAGTGGGATATAAAGCAATTACGCAATGAAGCTTTCGAGGTTCTCCATATCTCGGTGGAAACATAAACCTTTACAAATGTGCTGTATAAAGCAACTTATTGGTGAATTATAATCAGAAGCTATTTCCGATGTTCAGCTTTTCCCTCAGTGAAACATAAAACTTCTCAAAAACCGGCAAAGAAACGAACTTTTTAGGCAAGAGTAGCCACACTACACTATTACTAATCTCGTTTTTCACTGGTAGAAGCTTAATTACTACTATTCCGCTTTAGGAGCAAAAAAAAGCAGAGATGAGGTTTGTAAACCACAAAATTTCAGCCTAAGAACCCTTATAAATTAAGATGACACAAAGACAGGATTCTACTGAATTTTGCTTCATCTTCCTGCCTTTATCTTCCTGTTCTGATACAGGTTGAGAAACTAAAAATTCATTATAGAAGTTTCATTTCGCTACTGATATTTTCATGAAATTGGAATCACATACAATGCACATAGTCTATCTGATCGCTTTGTCATCAGTTTCTAGTTCTTTTTATATTCCATATCATATTATGACTGCATTTACATGAACTTTCCTTTTTTTTCTTTTCCTGCAACTTATTTCTTTCGTTTGGACATCATTTCTTCTGCTCGTGCATTTCTGTTAGAATAAGCTCTTTCTATAGGAAAAGGAGAGGAATAATTTGATTAGATCAACTTGCCAGACCCTAAATGTCAGCCGCATGGGTTTGATTTGAGTTGAATAGCCAGCTGATATATCCTTCTTTGGATTTCATTTATTGTAATCATCTTTTCTTACGTATATTTGATGCTGCTCATTATTTAGCATTTTGGGCAGCTACCACGTCTGTTAGCATATCTTTAAAAATAAATACAACAAAGTTCTACTGCTTCAGTGATGGTGTTTTTAAATCAACTTTATTTTCCCATTCTTTCTTCTTAGATTAAGATGCACACAGCATCTACTAAAAATAAAAATGTTGATTTCAGAAAAGAATATTGCACATTAATATTTTTATAATCATTTTTCCTGTTGCATTGAAAACAAATAAGCAAATATCCTTCATTAGATATAAAACATATAAAACTGTATCGTGTATAGCTATATCCTCTACAACTGTGGTCCAATAAAACATATTTACTTATATGAAAATAAGTAGAAATACAAATGATATCAGAAAGAGTCGATAACTAGCTAACATTGACAAGACAATCAGTTCTAATAATAGTATCATTGAGCTACTCAGGAGGCAGGCTTGTTTTCTGATATCAGGAGGAATTCTGGATAAAGAATTCCACATTATCAACTTCTCCTTTAATGGTAAGAATAATCTAATTTCACTGGGCCTTATATCAAATACTCATCAAATTAAAATTATGAAGAAATTATGACTATGTTAATTATTGGTATGTAGTAGAGGAAATCATACTTATTTTTCACTCTCAAAAACTTCTTTTCAAAGTAAATAACTGTACAAGTTATGCTTTAACGACTTTCAACCAAAACACTTTCAGAGAACAATCAACTTCAACTACAAAAATGCTGGCAAGCAACTTTTATTTGGAACAAAAGATGCTGTGCGATAAGTCAAAGAAACCTTTAACGGAGCAGGAACTTCTTGGCTTCGCTTGACATCGAAACATCTAATTTTCCAAAACTATTTAATTCCATTACAATCAAAAATGAAGGACTTATCTAATCTCAATATTTAAACCAAATCCAAATGCTGTTAGTGCTTTATATAAAACAGAAGATAATGCATTTATAACAAAGGAACCAGAAACAATAAATCCACTAACAGAAGCACTGACTCTGACAAATCAGTGAAATTCACTACTCTAAAGGAAATGTCCCAACTGTCGGCTGAATCCAGTTTAGTGTTAATCAACACTAAAGTCCCATCTGATGAAGAAATAATCTGAGAAATAATCCTCGATCTCCGGTAGGAATTGACTGCGATTCCTCCAGCTCTCAAACGAGTACCTGTACCATTGGATCATCGGGCTCATTAGTAGATTGAAAAATTCGCACAAAGAATACATTCAATAATTAAAACAATAACTTTGCATTTGTGTAAAAATATATGATTGTGTATTTTTGGTTGTGTTTTGCTTTTGCAGGGTCCCGCTTCCGGAAGCGAGAGTGGGGTACGTATATGTTCGCACCTTCTCAGTCTGTCATTGGTGGAGTTTGTCTGGCTGATGAGTCCTAAAGCGGACGAAACGGAAGCTCGAGGTGTGAAATCTTCTTGGTTCCTTTATGTCTACTTGTGCTAAATAACAAACATAACCCAATAACCCAAAGCTATAGAGAAGCCTTTTAATCTTTCGATTTGTAAATATAAAAACATATAACTCAGGGCTACAGAAAGATTTGCCATTTTATCTTATACAACTATAACTTTTATCACGGTAATGAAAAAAGACCTGAAGGTTATTTCCGGATCTTGCAATGAAAAGAATGGTTATGGTCATATTGTGTTTGTTTTACGGATAACTACCTAGCACAACTGCCTGGTATTAAGTAAAGCCTAGTATTATTTTTGAAAATTTCCATTGTAAATACTGAAAGAAAATATGTTTTTAGTGTTATTGTGTAATATTGTAATAGTAGTTTTGCTATTGTATAGTATTAAAAATTATTAATCTAGAAAGGAAAAAAAAATATAGTGTTTATTTTTTAATATGTTGTCGAATGCATTATTAGTTATTAATAACATTTATAAAAATTTATTTAATCAGTATATTTTTTATTACACTAGTTTTTGCATCAATAACATTTTTAGATGTTTTAGCTATTTAAGAATGTTTCTAACAATTTATTTTGGAAAATTATTTAATGTTTTTGCGCTGTTGCTTGATGATAAAACTTCGTCTAACTGAAATCGAGTCTCGCACATGCTCAATGGAAACAGATCTGGTGATCGTGCTGGCCAGGGGATTTGAGGAACGCTTTGGGGAGCTCGTTGGGTTCCACGAGTGGTGTGGTGTGGGCGGGCAATACCCTGCTGGGAAGAGCACATCTCCCGGATGTTGACAGGAATGGCAACAAAACGGGTTGCATTTTGGCGTGGATGTACGCTGCACTTGTCAATATTCCCTATAAGACAACCAAAGGCGAACGGTCTTCCTCCACTAATGCCCAGGCGTTGGTCTTGTGTGTCACTGCCGTATATATACTGTGGCAGGTACCATTCACCAGGTCGACGCTGTACTCGCAAACGATCATCACTAACGTATAAAGAACCTACACTCATCACGTTGTGTTTACAACGCTGCGCCATTCATCTCTTTTGGTGTATCATTCGTTACACCACTGGAGGTGGTCTGCACGGTGGAAGTCTTACGAGCAGCACTGGGAAACTCGTGTTGCCCAACTTCCAGCCAACTGTTACAGATGGTTTTATTTGATCCCTCGGGTGCGACATTGGTTCTAATCTGTGCTTTGGTCGCCGTACGATCCGCAATGGCGGCTCGTGTGATGTTGCGGTTTTGGCGTGCATTCGTGTACCGCTGCCGTTCCGAACCAGGCTGACGAGCATCTACAACTTCCTCAGACCATCGGCGCCACACATCGAAGACTTCACGTCCAACATGTTGAGCATTCTCCGGAACGACCACCCGACCTCTAGCAGACCCAGAACACGGCCTCTGTCAAGTTCCATTAACTCCATAAGCTGTGCTATATAATGTTCACCATCACTTTGGCGCACAGTATGGTGTGGGAAACACCGACCACTCTTGCGGCAGTACACATCTGCTGATAGGGCCTCGGATTGTCGTCGGCCAGCACTCGCTTTCTAACTCTTTCCCAGCGCTATGCTTTTGATCATCGCATTTACTGCTCTCTACCAGTACCACACGCAAGTACGATGCTTCCCCTTCACTTCCTTAGAGGTGTTCATTTTTGATTTTCCACATATGTAATTTGTGTATTCTATTTACTTTTTCTAAACAGCATCAACGCACTTATATAATATACTTGTAAATTGTATATATTATATAATGTTTTCCTGCATGTAAGCTATTATAAGTTCAATTTTTAGATCTCTTTTATACAGATATTGCCCTAATAGGACTGTACAGAAAATCAAAATATATAAAAATATTCTTGCAAAATATCACGATAATTTTTTTTTATTTCTTGTTAGTTTAAAAGATAAAGACTTAATCATTTTTTACCTACCTTTTTTGTTATGATCTGATAGAAAACTTCAATAATCTCAGGGATTGTTAAAACAACCATATCCAAAAAGAAGCCTAAAATTCCACTAATATCTGCTAAGTAACTAGAAAAAGTATACCATGGTATCTCACGTATCAATTGACTTCGTCCATCGTAAAACGTAAAAAAATAACTGAAATATGGAGATTGAAAAAGTTGATGTTCTGTAGCATATTGAAAAATCATTTCGTAGCATTTGTTGGGACATTGTTTTCGGCATTCCATTTTTTGTTTAATAACTTTTTTTGTGATTTCAAATGAATGATTAAACGCTTCTGAATTCTGACAAAAAGGCAGAGATTCGTTCTTCATAAAAGGCAACCTATTCAAATTAAATCAAAATGACTAATTATTAATTAAGGAATAATTATAAAACTTACGTTAACTACACTAGTGTTAATAAACATAAAAAATCATGATAATATAGTACAGTATAGAAGATAGTGGATAAGATACAATTTTAGGATAAAATTTAACGTGTGAGAATACGGCTAGGGACGAATTTAAAAACGCTAACACACTTGCTTAAAAAACTTTTTTTTAAATTTTTGAAAAATTAAATTATCTTTAAAAACATGTAATTGAGAAATCAAATCTAGGTTTCACTGGTTTAAAGCAAGTTTACGGGTTGAAACCTAGGTTTGATTTCTCAATTACATGTTTTTAAAGATGTTTTGTAGGTTTTTAAAACTTTTTAAAAAAGTATTTTAAGCAAGTGCTAGCTTTTTAAAATTGTTCCGTAAGATACAATTAAAACATAAGATAAAAATAAGATAAAGAATTAAATTAAATTGTTTCAAATCTGGAAAAAAATTTGTTTTCTAATGAAGAGACACAACAGTTTTCTAATTTAACTAGTAATACTAATTTAGCTGATTAAAAAGCAATGTCATAAAAATACTGAAAATGATGATATGATAGTCATTCACACTATTTATAACCTTCATTGATTTGGCAAAGAAAATAAAAGAGAAAATTTATATTAGCTGTATGTAAAAGTTTCAATCTTTTTTTTTTTTCACAAGTTGTAGCTTTGTTGTTTTTTAGCTGTAAGAAAAATATAAATCAAAAAATCGAAATATTTGCTTCCAAGGAATGATTCGGTTTCCTTCGCGAGAAATTGACATCGCTTGGAGATAATGAAGTCAGTTGGATATGTCTGTGCAGTAGAACTTCGCTACTCAAGTCTCTGAATGTTAAGATCCTAGCATTGCCGTGGAATTTAGTGACATTCTTGGCTTCCTTTTTACAGTCCGTTCACTACATCTGTGGGTACAAATGATCACAGAAAACCAATGGTTATCATTTTCTTTCTTCACTAGGGTTGTTGCTTGGTTGGTTCTGGAAATTCGTTGTGGGTTGCTCCCGGTGTTTTAGCCATTTTATGATAGAGGTCCTCTTTGATCAAACGACTTGAAATAACAATTAACATTCCATATAATTTCTCTAGATTGACTTTTCAAGCTTTTGTTGGTACAAACAAAGGAACATCTGTATTCACTGAAAGCTGTATTAACTGAAACACCAGAACTAAGCGGAGTATCTAATCTAAGTGGTTCACCATATGTGGAACTCTCGTGTTCCTTCACAGATGCAGTGAACGGATTGTAGTAAAAGGTCATTTCTGTTGTTTTTTTCGGCCAAATAATTCAATTGATGATCACAGCCCTCTACAGTTTAACTCTGCTGAAGGAACTCATAAAACATCATTATATGTGGAAGTTAATTTGTGAATATAAAGGAAAAGCGTAAAAGCAAAAATAAAAGTCTGAAAGTTGAAGAATCTTCTTTGCCCTATTAAGAACATCTTAATGGCGTTCATAATACAATTGAAATTACTAATGATCTATGGAATGAAAACAACCGTACAGCAATTATCAAACATTTAATTAATACTATTTTCGAATTTTAGTTAAATGGCAGAAGTATAAAAATTAGAGGTGATTAGGCTAATTAGGGGTTCTACCTAGGGGTAATTAGACTTATCAGATGCCAAAAGTAAAGATAAAACAAGTTTAACACTTTTTATGGTCAACAGCTAAAGACATGAGAAGGATTCTGTCAGTTCTTGAATAATTGTTTATGAGCTTTCAAAAGATTGGAAACTGAAATTAAAAATATAAATAAATTGTAGTGGAAAAAATTAATAAAAATAAATATCTATACAATTGTAAATTACTTTTTAAAACAGAGAACTATAATATATTTCCTTGAAATAAGAATAATAATATCAATAAGATAAACATTATTTATTATCTTTAGAACTTGTCTTTCTTTTTGAATCAAGGAAATTTATGAAAAAATAAAAAATAATGTTGTACATATTAAATTGTAGTGGCTACATCCATTACAAAGATATGAACAGCTAGAAGAAAGTTTACTGTTATGTTATTCATAAACGTTTACTGTTATTCATACAACAGAAAAGTTTTTGTTGAGTTGGTACTTATCAAAAACATTATATCAGAAAGTAAAATCTGGGGGCACGGCAGTGCCCGCGCCAAGACGAGCCGAAGGTAGGAAGAGCACTACGTACCTTTTCTGGAAGTGATTCGTCGTATTTTCGAACCCTCATAGCTTCGGCATGGATAATACTAGAGAGCTCAAATTTTCAGGATAAGATGCAGTTAGCAGACTAATGAAATACGCTAAGTTTCATTTATTTAGTTTTTATACTTTGGATTTTATTAATACCTGAAATACGTCGATTCCGTCACTGACTGACTGACTGACTGACTGACTTACTCATGATCATCAAAACCTCTAGGGTACTTCCTGAAGTCCTAAAAAGCTGAAATTTGGTATGCAGGCTAGGATTAGCACACACACAACAAAAAAATTAAGAAATCCGTAACTTTCACCCTCCAACCCCTCATATAGGGGGGATCTGCTTATGTATTATCGAACCCTCAAAGCTTCGGTCTGGATAATGCTAGACAGCTCAAATTTTCAGGATAAGATGCAGTTACCATATTAATGAAATACGCCAAGTTTCATTTATCTAGTTTTTATACTTTGGATTTTATTAAGATCTGAAATACGTCATACCCTTAATGCTTCGGCCTAAATAATACTATGTAATAATGTGATTTCTTACAAAAGTGGAAACAGCTTGTATATACAAGGTGACCAATAGAAAAACAGAAAAGTAGGGCATTGAAAAAAAAATCCATTTTCTAAATAATCTTAAAACTAAATTTAGTTGTAATAGATAATCCCACCAAAAATATCTCATGTAAAATAAGTTGCCAAGACTCACATGCTCATAACGCTTTCACTGTTAAAAAGTTATCAGATCTCATCTTTCAAAAAGAAATGAAATCCCACCCAAAACATTTCATGTAGAATAAGTTGCCAAAACTCACATGCTCATAACGCTTTCACTGTTAAAAAGATATGAGATCTCATGTGGAGCCAAACCCCTAACTCTACAAGGCCTAACTCTACAAGCCCTAACTCTAAAAACCCTGTACCTTGGTCAAAAAGTATGGCTAGGCCGTTTCATGGAACTATTTCATCCCACCCAAAACATTTCATGTAAAATACGTTGCCAAGATGATCATAATGCTTTCACTGTTAAAAAGATATGAGATCTCATGTAGAGCCAAGCCCCTCACTCTACAAGGCCTAACTCTACAAGCCCTAACTCTAAAAACCCTGTATCTTGGTCAAAAAGTATGGCTAGGCCGTTTCATGGAACTATTTCATCCCACCCAAAACATTTCATGTAAAATACGTTGCCAAGATGCTCATAATGCTTTCACTGTTAAAAAGATATGGGATCTCATTCAGAGCCAAGCCCCTCACTCTACAAGGCCTAACTCTAAAAACCCTACTATCTTGGTCAAAAAGTATGCCTTGGCATACTCCATATCCTTTACATAACTCCATGGGATTATCTGTGCGACAGCCACGAAACGGCCAAGCCATACTTTTTGACCAAGATATAGGGTTTTTAGAGCTAGGACTTGTAGAGTTAGGCCTTGTAGAGTTAGGGGCTTGGCTCTACATGAGATCTCATATCTCTTTAACAGTGAAAGCGGTATGAGTCTTGGCAACTTATTCTACATGAACTGTTTTGGGTGGGATTTCATTCTTTTTGTAAGATGAGATCTGATAACTTTTTAACAGTGAAAGCGTTATGAGCATGTGAGTCTTGGCAACTTATTTTACATGAAATGTTTGGGTGGGATAAATAATTACAATTAACTGAAACCAATAATAAATAAGAAAAATAATTATCAAACATAAGAAGTCAGAGGACGTAATAAACGATGTAAACAAAGTAGATAAATGCAATTTCTTCTACACTTTCTGTCTATAAATGTATTTCATAAAATTCATATTGAGAAAGAA
>JAFIDM010118118.1:2389-18906 GCA_023159025.1 Thereuonema tuberculata
GTGGAAGGAGATTAGTTGTCAACCTAACCAACAAAATGAATGTTTAGTTGTAGAATGAATGGTTGCATTTATGTAGCAGGTCAGTGTACTTTAAAAGATTTAGAACTGAATCTGATGAATAGAAAAATAGGACTGAAATGTCAATAACCAGAAATTGCTGCAATTGTAGAAATAACATTAATTCATACAATCAATGTAGCTGTGCGTTCTGTGGACGCATGTTACCAGTAATCAGTTTTATAGCAGGGAAGGATTGTTTATATGCATGGTATTTACTGAAATTGCACAAATATAATCCTGAGGAAGACCAATGGAGCGTAGTAGAGACAGTCTTAACAAATCAAGTAAAGACTGACGAAGTCTGTTTGGCCTATGCAAATGAAAAGATATTTTTAATTCAGATGTTAAATCCAAGCGTTGTGTGAATTTATGATACGGAAAACTCTTCTTTGAGTGAGGATATCATTCCTGTCTTGAAAGAAAGTGACGGGATTATCAATTTGAATAATCCTTTAAATCTTGAATTTGTAGTCAGTGGAAATCGGAAATGGCTATTTGTACAGACCACACCAACTCTGGACTTACTTTGATCCAAAGCAATTAGCTGATTTTAAGCCTCCAATGCTAACATTGCTTCCTGCATAAAAACAGACAAGAATATTCAAAATGTTCTGACTCTGACACATGAATTATTGCTTACTTGTCCTATTTTCATTAGGAATTGTAGTACTTTCACTTTTATCTTTATTTAAGGTTGAAAAATTTAGTATTCTATTAATTTGTTACTTGCGCAACAACACATTAAGGTAATAAAAACTTAAAATATATCAATACATCATTATATATTAATAATAAATAAATAATTAAAGCATAATATTAAAAATTAAAAGATTAAAAGACTTACAAAAAAGAACAATTTTGAGGCTCAACTATTATACGAGATCCCTTTCTCCAATTAAAGGTAAACGGAGCTTAAGAAGTTGTCCATAACAGAGTCATCAGAATTGTCAGAATCAATATATATAATATTAGTGGTGTATTTACTTTATTGCTAAAAATTTACTGTTAATATCAAAACTAGATGTTCTGCTACTTGAGATGCTCTTATTTGTTAATTTAATTATAAAATTGCTGTGATATTTTGTAGAGGAGCACAATGAAAATTATTTTATTCTTTAGGATGTTAAATCATATAAAGAGGTGTAGGAAATGTCTATTATCCGACCAAATTTCAATTAATTAATTTAATATTTTCTGAGCCATTTCCTGTCTTGGTAGCACAATTTATGGCATCTAGATACCATGCTGGAACAACAGGGAAAACATTGTGATGATACAAAACAGTTCATTTTGGGACCTCAAACTAACATTTCTGTAACCCACAATATGGCAATGACACAAAGACGTAAATTTTTGTTTGACATCAAAGATTGATGGCGAAGTGCACCAAACCTCAATTAACTTTGATGGCTGCATTGTGGACATAGCTAAAATTAGTGGGGGGTGCTGCTCCAGAAAAATTTTAGCTTTTGTTTTAAAACTAGTCGGCTACCCGTCGCTTCGCTCCGGAAGCCTCGCGTATGTAACGGAAAACAATTTGTTATTTATTAAAAAAACACACACACACAAATTACATCAAGTAAAATAAAACTAAAATTTTTTTAAAGTTTTTTTTTTTATTTTAATTTTTGATGTATATATTCTCTCAATTCACGACTGCTTTTAGAATCAGCTTGTGAATCATATCTCTGTGATATATTTTTATTTTTTATAGAGATTAGAATGTAATCCTTGTGGTCTAATGCCTAAGACGTCTAACGTCGGAGCAGAAGGTTGCATGTTGGATTCCAGTAGATAACTTGTAGAAATTATTTCTATTTTTGTAAATTACAATAATTGCACCAGAGCGAAAGAGAAATAAAAGATTTTCGAAATATAGATACAATTTTCAGTCGCTTTTGAGCTACAAATAGTGAGCTTTCAGTATTCTACTTAATAGAAATAATGCTTCTTTCTTTCTTAAGTCTCTTTTATTTATTTCCATTGATACTTTACAGTGGTTTTTGAGTTAGAAATAGTGATTGTTTTTGAGTAACGAATAGCGATTTTTCAGTATTCTACCTAATAGAAATAGTGATTATTTTTTTTTCTGTTCTTTTTTATCCAATTCCAATTGATACTTTTCAGTGGTTTTTGCGTTACAAATAGTGAAAATTATCTATATCTATTAGCTAGGCCATCAGATTGTTCGATATAGATATTTGAAGAAGAGATTTCAGATGGACGTTAGTTGATATAGATGATAAATGAAGATCATAGCTTGTATACGAAATTCTTCGCAACAAATTGATTGTGAGTATTCTTTAGAGTGAAGATAACCAAATTCTGTTGAATTGTGACTCAAAGACCTAAAGTTGTATGTGAGTTAAGACAACGTTTTCCAATTATATGGCAACTTTATTTAGAGTTTGTCCTTGAGCTTTATTGATAAATATCGCATAAGATGGTCTGATCGGAAATTGTTTTCTTGTGAAACTGAATGGAAGTAGATTACCGCATGGTTCCATAGACATCCTATGGATGAAAACAAAATCTCCTTTGTGAGTTCTGTTATAATTTCGGTTTCTATGAGATCATTATCGAATGAACAGCATTTAAGTTGAGTTCCATTGCAGTATGCAAACTTGGGATTGATGTTTCGCAACAATATTATTGGAGATCCAATCTTCAATGACAAACGATGTTGAGGAATTCCGCTGAGATTCAATGCATTCAGACACATGGGCATATGGAGATGTTCGTGTGATGGATTATCAGAAGTGTCAATTTTATTCGCACTTGTATTGTATGCTCTGTAGTCTCTCCTTGTATTCTTAGACTTATCATTCGATTGATGTTATCGACACTCTCGTTCATCTCGTTTATCCAATTCCAATTGATACTTTTCAGTGGTTTTTAAGTTACAAATACTGATTTCTCAGTATTCTATCTAATGATGTACTGCGTCTTTCTTTTTTGACTTTCTTTTTAATTACAATTGTTACTTTTCAGTCAAAGTCAGTTCAGTTTTGACAGATAAGTCAAAAAAGCAATATAAAGAGAGTTGAAGTTCCCATGGCCTAATGGGTAAGATGTCTGACTTCGGATCAGAAGGTTGCAGGTTCGATTCCTGTCGCGGATATTTCATTGTAAAAATTCTTTCTATTTTTCATTCTCACAGAAAACTGCGCCGGACAGACACACAGATAGACAGAGAAATAAAAGATTTTAGTAATATAGATTGTGTGAAAGGAAACAAACATGTGTAAAAAGAAATTTATCAAGTTTCTGAATACGTTTTCTTTTTATACATGTTTGTTTCCTTTCGCACAATTTTAAAACAAAGTGTATGTTTATGTTTACGTTTATGTAGTGAATGTGGGTGGCAGAGAAGCCAAGCACTGCGACCGGAGGTCTATTGTACTAACCCACGGAAAGAAGGACAGATGGAGAGAAAGACTGAGAAAGTATGGTGGGAGAAGTGCAGGGGAAACGGGAGAATCCCGAGAAAATCTGCCCAGCGCGGATCGTCCACCAACACGAAACCCACATGAGAACCGAACCCAAAACAAAGTGTAACGTCACCGGATTGATGACAAAGACACTGGCTTTAACACAATAACAATTTTATTTCAGCAAACACAGCTTGACATATAATTTCTCCTTCTCCAACTAGCTCCTTCAACAATCACAAATCAACTCTCTCGAACAATCAAAATTTTTACACAATAACAGATTAATACCACGAGATCACATTCTAATCCTCTCGGGCGCTAATCTTAAAAATTAGCGAAAAAAAATGCAAAAAACTATTAATGAGTAAGGAATGAGATGTGTCGGTTGTGAACGTGAATTGTAAGTGCACTGATTTAGATGAAAACCTAACGCTATCAAGAAAGCAAACAGAAAGTCTAAGAATTGTAATAATATTTCAATCAGAACTAAAACTACGAGAGAAAATAAATACAAAAACATAAGAATTGACACAAAAATAATAGAAGACATATGGAATCACCCTTATTAAATAATAGGAACGTCAGAGAAACAGATGAATGGAAATGGAAACGGAAATGGAAATGTTCTAAGTGATTTGTGAGAAATAAAGACAGATATTTGGAAAATAATCGAGGATTTAAAGATCAAATTTAACGTGAGGTAAATTTATATTAGTAACTAAATGAGCCATCACACACGAACATAATGAAATGAGGAAACATGAATGCAATTAAAAAAGTGACTCGTTTCGCTATGCAATTGCTTAGCTTCTTAAGGTTATTGAGGAGATTAAGAATATTCCTGAAATCATAGCGCAGGCCTGGGGTCACATGTTAAAAGAAATAAATGATAGTTCTGCTGATGGAAAGGTGGAAAGTTTCATTTTGTGAAACTACTAGATTAGTCGATGGCTTAGAACATGGGTGATTAATCCTATGACGGTCACTGGATGCAATGACTGATGCTATTGCTGCCATCTTTAATAATTTCATAGTAACTGGATCGGCTTCCTTTTTGACCCGTAGTGGAATTTCCGAAAATAACAGGAATTTTCAAGAGGCTCAATGTTGGATTTTGACTTAAGTGTGTGCGTGATGGCTCATTTAGTAACTCAAATAAGTAAAGGACTAAAACATATAAACGAAATATAAAGCATTAAAGACAGTATGGACCAATATGATACAATTATTGAGAAATTAAGATCAAATGAAAAACAAATAAAGATTCTTACTAACAGAATTGGCATAATGGAAGAGGACAAAAATAATTAATAGAATAGACTTAAATGAAATCGGAAAAAAATGAGATCAAATAACGTAGAAATTATTAATATTAATAATAATAACTTTTTTTTATTTCTTAATTATTTTAAATTACATTTCAGTCCCGTTAGGAATAAGAATCCCTATCAAACGGGTTCTGGGATAATAATAATAATAATAATACATACCTACCACTGCACGGTCGAAAGAATACATCCCCCCTTGGAGACGCCGCCTTGAGGGCCGCATCAGCAACCTTAGAGGAGACATATCCAGGCTCACACAATACTGTGCAGGAAACAGAACAAAGAAACTTATGTTCCAGGTCAGGAAGATATTCAAGCACATAAACGCTCGCCCTTCACACTCAAACCATCATAACCAGGTTCAGGAACATCTCGACACACTAAAACAAAAACTGAGTGCACTTGCAAAAAGATTACAAAGATACAAACAATGCACTCTGCGCAAACAACAGAACAACACTTTCCAATACAATGAGAAAAAATTCTACAGATCCCTTACATCTCCCTCCACTACACCCAACATAAACACACCCACCAGCGAGGCATTACATGAATACTGGTCGTCTCTGTGGTCCAACCCCATCCCCCACAATGACAAAGCACATTGGATCACAGAGGAACAACAACTCGCTGAACACTTACCTTTCATGCCCTTCCATATTACTCTCGCAGACATACAGACAGCACTTAAATATGCACACAACTGGAAGGCTCCTGGTGCAGACGGCGTTCAGAACTTCTGGATCAAGAGGTTCACGTCCCTGCATGGGAAGCTAGCTCTTGCACTCACTGACATAATCCAACACCCAGAACATACGCCTCTTTTCCTCACACAGGGAATCACTTACATACAGAGCAAGAACACTGACACAGCACACCCTGCAAACTACCGTCCAATCACTTGCCTCCCCACACTTTACAAACTCCTCACCTCCTGCCTTGCAGACAAAATTTACACGCACATCGAGTCACATAACATTCTTTCCGAACAGCAGAAGGGCTGCCGTAGGAATTCCCAGGGTTGTCCTTATTGACTCGGTAATCCTACGGCAGGCGCGCGCGAAGAATAGGAACTTACACACTGCATACATCGACTACGAGAAGGCATTTGACTCAGCCCCCATTCCTGGCTTTTACACAGTCTTCAACTGTACAAAGTACACCCCAAGATCACGGCATTCTTGGATGCCACGATGAAGAGTTGGAACACAACATTACACCTGCACACCTCCAACACCTCCATCACTACAGATCCCATTCCCATAAGAAGAGGTATTTTCCAGGGAGACTCCTGGAGTCCTCTTTGGTTCTGCCTCGCCTTGAATCTATTAAGCCACATGCTAGACAACACAAAACATGGTTATAGGCTTACCTCAGCCACTCGGACACCATACAAAATCACACACTTACTCTACATGGATTATATTAAACTCTATGCCACAAACAACGCACAACTTACCAATTTACTACAAGTTACAACACAGTTCACCAAAGACATTGGGATGGAATTTGGAATTGACAAATGCCGCAAGCTACATATAACAAACGGGAAGACTACGAATTTGGAGGGTTTTGAACTGGACCATGGGTTGGCCATCCAATCCATGGAAGAGGGAGAGACCTACAAGTAACTGGGCTTCTAGCAAGCGCGCGTCATTGACAACGCAAACATCAAAAACGCACTCAAGAAAACATACTGTGCTCGCGTTCACAACATCCTCAAAACACAACACAATGCCAGAAATAAAATTAAAGCCATCAACACTTTTGCCGTCCCCACACTAACATATTCGTTCGGCATAATTCCATGGACAAACACTGAACTCGAAGCACTACAACGCACAACACGCACTACATTCACGAAACACAATATGCACCACCCTAAGTCCGCTACGGAAAGGATGACTCTTCCCCGCAAGGAAGGAGGCCGAGGACTCATCAATCTCTTCACCCTACACGAAAAACAAGTATACACACTTAGGGAACACTTCCACCAAAGAGCACAACACTCCTCACTCCAGTCAGCCATTGTCAAGGCAGACACACACCTCACACCCCTGGACCTCGCAAACCCTTCTTTAACACTCACCACCCCTGACACCCACACACAGCAGCTGCATGAATCTTGGGCTCGTAAGGAACTCCAAGGCAGACATCGCCACGAACTCAGCCAGCCTCATGTCGACATGGAAGCGTCGAATAGATGGCTGACAAGTGGTGAGCTGTTTGGAGAGACCGAAGGGCTCATGATCGCATTACAGGACCAAGTCATCCCCACACGCAACTACAAGAAACACATTCTACACGACACAAACACACACGATGACAGATGCAGGAAATGCCACACTACACATGAGACGATCGACCACATAATATCAGGCTGTCCCCTTCTGTCCCAAACAGACTACCTCCACCGACACAATCAGGTAGCGTCGATTGTTCATCAACAGCTAGCACACAAACACTCACTTATTAAGAACACGGTCCCATACTACAAGTACACATCACAAAGCGTACTAGAATCAACCTCACATAGGCTGTACTGGGACCGCCCCATTCACACAGACAAAACCATACATCACAACAGACCTGACATCACACATAAGGTCAACAAACAGACCTATCTCATTGATATTGCAGTGCCTATCAGCAAGAACATGCAGAAAACTCACGCAGACAAGATAAGTAAATATACAGACCTAGCACACGAGCTCCAGAAACAGTGGAGGCAGGACCGAGTACGTGTTGTACCCATCGTCCTGTCCGCCACTGGTCTGGTGCCTCACACATGGCACCACAGCCTCAGCACACTAGGACTTCATAAAAATACTTATGCACAACTCCAGAAGGCTGTTGTACTCAACACAACACGCATAAATAGGAAATTTATGGACACAAGCACCCATCCCTAACTAGTCTTCCAAACTGTTTTTTTTTAAAAAACACTTGGCAATATGTGGTTTGGTCCTTGACCCGCCATATTGTCTTACCTGGGGAAACCCATGGTTTGAAACTTTTTCGAGATAAAAATGATAATAATAATAATAATAATAATTTATTGCCTATAAAAGTATTTAAAACAAAAGTATGGACCTGTCACAATTTTGACAGCCCATTTGCCTTAAGGAGGATCCTGTCGAGAAGAACAAAAGGGATGAAATAAAACAAAGTATTACATGAAAGAAAAAATAACAAGGATTAAGAAATTTGTGGGGTTTTTTTATAATTTTTTTCAAAGCTCGAAAACATTTTGCAGGAACTAAACTATACATTTCTTTATATTCTAAGAAAATTACTTCTCGAAGAGATAATACAAGATAAAACGAGACAGATGGCACATGTGTAGATAGAGGAAAGAGAAAAAGAAAAGGATCGGAAAGAGATAATATATCTAATGAGGATTGTGTTGAGTTGACAAGTGTTGTTTAAGTTTTCTTTTACATTGTTCCAGAGAAGAGCAATCGCGTATTCCTTTGGAATTTTATTCCAATTTAGAGGAGCTAAGTAACTGACTGGTCTTCTTTGATAGTTGGATCTTGTTTTTGTTAATAGAAGAACGTGATTGAATCTAGTTTAATAATAATAGGAATTGGGTTTAGTAATTAAAGTAATTGAAGGATATATTTTTTGTTGATAGTTTTATAGGTGAAAATAGCCAACTGAAGCTTGTAGATATGATTGAAAGGAATTATTTTATTATTTATTTATTTATTTATTTATTTATTTATTTATTATTACTTATTAATTAATGGACTAAATTTAAATTCAAATGATAAACCTGAAATCACAAAGAAATCGAATCTATATGAAGAAGTACAAACAAGAGTATGTAAGCGTATCATAGAGTTTCGATATCTGTCCAGGCATCGTCATATTTAATGACGCTTGTGGTAAGGAACTATGGATGGGAAGCATAAAAGAATTAAAACAACTCATAAACGATGATATGTAAATATATATATATATATATTAGGAAAATTAAATATACGTTAATAGGATGTTTACATATTTGAATATCCTATTATTTATTTTTAGATCAATATTGTAAATGCTAACAAACTTAATAAAATCAAAACAAAATAGTAAATTTTTAAATGAAGGTTCTTCTGTCAGATATAAAAAAAAATAATAGCAATGTAATAAAAAGAAATATGTAATCAAACATATATATAAGTATATATTTAATCAAATAGATGCTATTCAATTAAACAGATGAGATAATATTTATTGAAGAAAACAAAATCACCCTTCAAAATTAAGACAAAGAAAATAAATAGAATATTAAAATGTAGAAACCACCCTACTAAAGCCCTGTGAACACCATGCAATTTTTCAGCAACTTAGTCGTCCGATTTTGACGTCACGAGTTAATATAAACTTTTATCAAACCCCGAACACCATGCAATTCGACAAGAAGTCGGCCGTGATAGAAGGAATCCCATAATGCAATGGGTTTCCAAAACCCGATGTGGAAAATCCGAAAAAATCGAGGTTTTGAAACCTCTCTGATAAATTCTGCCGCATACAATTATTGCATTTCAATATATACTTTATTTATGCATGAAAGAAACTCGCAATACTCTTGATATTCATTGAGTATGAGCATGTTTTCAAAACGAATCGGCAAATATCATTTTCGACGCCATTTCTTTTATGGGCGTCGCTTCACAACTGACATGTTCCAACGCTGCCCTGTGATTAGATAATTCCCAGCGACTTCGATGCAATTTTTCGAGCTGCAGGTGTCGGAACAACTCGAATCGGATGACAAAAGTTGCAGTCAAGTTGCATATAAACGGGCTCAAGACTGTCTATATCAACTCGTGACGTCAAATTCGGACGACAAAGTTGCTGAAAAATTGCATGGTGTTCGCGGGGCTTAAGACAGAGTAATTTCATGAAATTATTTCTTTTCTTATGAAGCATTTACGATATTTAACTTTAAATGGAAAATAAAAAAGCTTGGACACAGGTTTGCTTTCACGCCTTACACTTATCATTGATCAGAATCTGGGACAGCTTTTCATCGATGTTAGGACTCATCAGCCAGATCTGCCCTCGATGATAAACTCAGAAAGTGAAAAAGTTGTGGATCCCGCTCCCAGAATTCGGACCCTACCAAAAAAAAAGAAATCTAGTACAGAAATAGAAACCTTGGTTCTCAGACTGTCAGGTCCAAAAGGAAAAAATAAACCAAGAATCAAATAATTCTAAATAAGCAATTGTTTAACAAATGAACATTAAAAAAAAGAGAGAGAAAGCTTGCACACATAGATATATTCATACATCCTATTAACGTATATTTAATTTTCCTAATATAGAAAACTATTAAATATAAACAAAACAAAAGAAACTACGGTACTGTACAATAAAACATTGGCGTATACCGAGGCGGAGGGGAAAGGATTTAAGAAACCTTCTGAGATTTTTTCAGAATTTCACCCCATTCGAAAATCCGTGATATACCATTTAAACAACACACACAAATACAGTGGAACCCCGCCATTCGTCCGCCTAGCTATTCGTACAACTCGTTATTCGTCCAACTTTTTCAAGTAAAATTGCACTCGCCATTCGTACGCTTGCCCGCGATTAGGACAGGGTGACCTTGTTACTGGCCGCCCCACGCGGTCGCTTCAATTCAGTCTCGTGCTAGCTTCCGTACGCTATGCATCGTCCACGCAAGCTTTACGAAACTTTGTTATATTTTATTGCTATTTTTTGTTATTTTTATTGAAAATAGTGCAGCCATGGGTCCAAAAAAGATTATTGATTCAACTAAGCCTAAAAGGAAAGCAGTGAGAACGATAATTGAATTGAAAAAAGAACTCGTTGCATAATAAGAGAGGCCTATATATTTATTGTTTTCATAGTTTTTAGGTATTTTACGCTTAAAGTATTATTACAAAGGTTTAAATAGCCATTCGTACGAATCGTCATTCGAACTGCCTCCTGGAACGGATTGTGTACGAATAGCGGGGTTCCACTGTATACACATACTCTTTACACACAACTATACACATCCTCTTTACACACACACACTGGCTAAAACATTACGAATTTTGATTAAATAAACCTTTATTTAAATTTACAGGTTTGCAGTTTTTTGTCTAGTATGTATATGAGATATTTTGTATACAGGATGATTCCAAAAATGGATCTAAAATTGAGACTTAGGTTCTACTCATGAAAACAAACAAAAAAGTCAATATAAACATTGATCCAGAAATGAATAGTTTTCGAGAAAAACATCTTGTATCATTATTCAATGTAAGTGTGTCTGTTTCTTTGTGTTTCTGGCACAATAAGATGTGAAAAACGTACCAAAAATATTCATAAAATGAAACACCAATAAGCAAAATAGGAAACAAATGATTTAATAAACGTGTTCAATAAAACACGTCAAGAAATTAGCGAATAGGAATGAAATGAAACATGGCTGCAGCAACAATTAATTTTTTTGATTCTTATAACAATACAATGTTGACTGCAAACTACATTTTGCGCGAAAAACTATTCATTTCTGCATCTATTAATTGTTTGTTTTTGGTTTAAAACACCGTTTATTAAATCATTCGTTCCCTATTTTGCTTATTTGTTGTTCATTTTATGAATATTTGTAATATGTTTTCTCGCAGTAAACTGTGTCAACAACACAATACAAGAAACAAACACACCTACATTGAATAATGATACAATACGTTATTCTGGAATAATATTCATTTCCGGACCCATGTTTATACGAACTTTTTTGTTTGGTTACATGAGTGGAATCTAAGGCTCAATTTTTGACCTACCTTTAGAATCACTCTGTATATACATATAGGTAGATAGATAATTTAAATTTAATATTGCGAAATTTTTGTTTGATTATTTTCGAATAAGAATTTATTTTTATATATAGAATATTTGTGAATCACAAATGATCAAGATCGCTCATTATATTAGAATTTTTATATAAAGAAAATTCAGTAAGGGTAAATTTGCGATATTTTTGAAGTTATTTTTAAACAAAATTTGAGTAAAGGTTTTTTTTTTAAATACAAATTAAGTTTCATATTTAAAAATAAATTTTAAAAATGTGCTATTTGAAAAGAAAGGAAGACTGGTTTCAAATTTTATTAAGAACAAAATGTGGAATACAAAATCTTGCGCAGCACTTTGGTTACCATAAGAAAGGAAAAAAAAAATAAACACTTTTAAGAGTAAAATGAAAGCAATCAATACCTTTTAAGCCGTTTCTCAGAATTTATCTCCTTACTGAATTAATTAATTAATTAACAAAAAAATAAGTAAGTCAAACGGAAACACTACGTTTGTGTGTCTTTGAAGAAATTTCATTTTCATTCACAGTCAGGATCCATGATTATCAACCAGTGGATTAAATTTCAATTTTATTATCTGTGATGAAATCAGGTCAAAAATTTTCATTTCTTAAGAAATTAATCATGCCTCCGCTTTATTTCTGATCAGATAATATATATGCTTTAATGCCAAAACAAATGTGACTTTCAAAATCTTTAATTCAGAATAAAATAATTCAATTAATATCAAAATCTAATTCCAGTTTTGATAAATCATTCCAATTATATATTGCAATTTTCTCTTTGGAATCTTATAAGCTGTTATGACAATTTTTGATCAAAAAAGCATCATTTAATTGTAATATAACCTATTGTCTTTTTCTCCCCAAGAGTTTAACATTCTTCCGGTCACATGTATCCATGGTTTGTTCAAAAGATGCTCTACAAAACCTGATTTGATGTCATTGTGATTTTCAAACGCTGTTTTGTGCTATTACGAATTTTTTTTGTGATAATTTTTTGAGCGTATTAATATCATTTTTTTGGCAACTGCACCTTAATTGATAGACCATACCAATTTCGTTTAATTTGGAGATGTGGTCATTATTCGATTGACACATTTGTTGTATGGTGTTTCTAGTACGAAAAATTACTTTAAATATTATTTTTAACCAGTTCATTCCGATTTTGTTACAGGGATGTGGCCTGTAAAGTTTGAAATTATATATTTATCGAAGTCTAATAGAGTAAAATTTAGTGCTCAAAATTACTTAAGTAAATAATACTAAAACAGGAAATCGATAAACACATTTAATGATGCATTAAAATATTTACAAATAGCTTTTTAAGCTCAGCATTAATCCAGTATTTTAAACTAGGATTCTTTTAAACTTCAATGTCCTTTAAAATTCAATAATTTTGATCTTCTTACAAGGGTAACTTGCTTCTCGTTGGCGGTCTTGATTCTTTGGACAGTTTAATTTCTTTATGCTTCTTTTACTAAAGCTAACTTTATGCTCCTTTGACTAAAGCTGTATTTAGACTACTTTTACTAAAGCCGTCTATCACTATGCTCCTTTTACTAGAGTCGCTGTCAGTTAAATTACTAGTCTCTTCTCCTACGATGATTTAATTACTAGTTCTAAGAGTTTTATTACATCTACTCTTCTACGATAGAGATACTATTTGATAACTCCTCGTTGCTAACTTCTAACGTAAATGAATTCTTTGAATTCCCAAGATCCTAACTTTATTTCATGAAATGATTTATCTAGGCCTATCTTGCTTCTATAGCTCCGATTAGGTCGAAAGACAAATTTCAATAAAACTTACTTACAACGAATCGTCGAATTCCTCTGATGAACGTTTCTGGAAAACTCAATCTCTTGTGACTTCGTTGTTTGTCCTTTGCCGTATTGGTATATTTCCCGGAAGTCTTCTTGTCCTGTCGCAAATAATTTTCCCGGGATTAGGGTTATTCTTCGGCGGTAGTTTTTCTCACGTCATCAGACATATTCTCCGAGGATCTATTTCTTCAAGTTAGCACTAGTTATTGACTCACTGTTTAGCATTCGTCTCTATAGGATTTTCATCCAGTATGGATCCTATGTTTGTATCATCACAGAAGTTCCCGGCCGTAGTTGTGTATTTCAGACAGATAACGCTTCTGTCTGCGATCCAATTAATCCTATCGGCTTCTTGCTTCTGCTGCGGGCGGTAAGTCCTTTCACATTTCATAGAGGCAATACTGGAATCGTCCCCAGCCTTCCCGTCGGTATGGCTTCTATTTCTCAATTGACAAATATGTATCTTCTCACGTCGTTGAGATGACGAACGATTCTATTTTCTCAATTGGATGCCGGCTTCTATTTATTGGGCTTGCTACTTTTGGTTTTTGTCAAATTATCCCGGCAATTGGATAGTAACAACTACTTTCGCTATCGTCTCAGCGAACTTTAGTCTCGGCTAAATTCTGCGGGTATTTTCTCTTCTGTAGTGAGATCATGAGTCTTTCTCACACCTATTTCGTTGGTGAGAATCTTAACTGAACAGCAATTTCCCCCACGTCTATACTCGATGAGGGAACCAAACGCACTCACTGCCAAACATGGTAGCGATTTTCCCCCGTGTCTTATCTCATCGAGGGAACCAAACGGACTGCTGCAGACACATTACAACAATACCATCTCTCTCCGAGATAATCCCATGAGCCACGAGAAACAATTAAACTAAGCTCGAGAAGGATTTATTCCTGCGAGCAGCAACAATAACTTAGCAGCGCTGTCAAAACATGGCAAAATGACAACCTTCGACGCTAACTCAATTATAGACGATGAGTAAATTAAATTTGCTTTCACTGAAATTTAGGGTTAAAAATTTTCAGCTCTGAAAATCTCAACTTGGAATTTCTACATGGCCATAATTCAGTAACATTATCGTTTTCATTTAATTATTATAGGTGTTGTTCTTCCCTTACTAGAATCTAATTCCACTTCCACATTTTTCTATTTACATTTCAATTCATTTTACAAAAATTTGTTACCAAAGTTTAACATCTAAGCACATCATAGGTGATAAATGACACGATATATCTTTTTCTGTATAATGGATATTCCTTGATTGGAAGAGTTATTTTTGATTTGGAGCATTGATAGACATTGCATCAAATATTATAGAAATCCGCTTAGCAAAATTTTCAAGAGATGACGGGGTCAGTTTTGAAGTGTGGGTGAAGTGGATACGAAAATAATTACAGCTAATTACGATTATTAGAAATTTGCTCATTTCTTATTCATTCACCAGTTGCGTAAAGTTTATCTGTATGTCAAATACTGGTAACATCCTCAATGTGCATGTCAAATGTCTAATATCCGACCATATTTCAATTAATTAATTTAATATTTTCTGAGCCATTTCCTGTCTGGGCAACACTATTTATGGCATCTAGATACCACGCTGGAACCACAGGAAAAAACATTGTGATGATACAAAACAGTTTATTTTGGGACCTCAAATTAAAATTTCTGTAACCCAAAATACGGCATTTTGGCGTTTTAAGAAGATTTAACGTAAATATTTGTTTGACATCAAAGATTGATGACCGAGTGCACCAAACCTCAATTAACTTTGATGGCTGCAGTGTGGACGTAGCTGAAATTAGTGGGGGGATGCTCCAGAAAAATTTTACCCTTTGTTTTAAAATTGTGTGAAAGGAAACAAACATATAAGAAGAAATTTATCAAGTTTCTGAATAAATTTTCTTTTTATACATGTTTTCTGGAGCAGCACACTCACTAATTTTAGCTACGTCCACACTGCAGCCATCAAAGTTAAGTGGGTTTGTGGACTTGGCCATGAAAATTTGAATATTCTTATTTGCACTCTATAGTCATACAGATGAATTCTTTACTGTTCCATTATAAACTTTCGTAAAACAGATTTAATTGCTCCCCTTGATGATGGCTGAAATGAAATGAAGAGAGAATGAAATTCAATTACCAATTTCATTGCTAAAGAATCACAGCATAAACAAAAATCAATATGCCTTTCAAAAACATCTCAGAACAAATATATTATTAGATAACTTTAATGAATACATTAATAAAAATCAAAAATTAAAGCGGTGTAATTTACATTATTTTTATCGATTTGCAAAAAAGCTTTTGATTGTATTGAACATGATATACTAATACAAGAAGTCAACAATTACGCTATCAGAGGCACTGCACTAAAATTATTGAAAACTACATAAAGCAACGAAAAAATAAATCTCATTAAAAAATTCGTATAGTAAATTCTACAATATGAAAAAAAGGCATACCTCAGGGATCAAATCTCGGCCCATTACTATTTTTATATACTAATTCAATTTTCAAATGCATTAAATATTTTGAAATTTTTGAATATGCTGACGATTTTATTGTTTAGAATACAAATATAAATATTATTAATATACAAAATAATTTCAATACAAAAAGATTTCAGTAGAATTATAAAATAGTCGCATGATTATAAAATGAAAATTAACCTAAAAAAAATAAATTATTAATTATTAAAACGAAAAAACAAAAGATGACACATTACTCCAAAAATTATTTTTCATTCTTTTGAATCTATTCATAAAAATCAGCATAAAAAGAATATGTGTAGGCCTAACTGTGATGGAATTGAGATAATAGAAAATACTAAATAATTAGATTTAATTGTAAATAATAAGTATACTTGGAATGACCATCTAGTTTTTATTTTAAAAAGATTTAATACAATTATTTATATTTTTAAACATACCGCTTCTAAAGATATATTTCCTATTTAAACTAAAATAATAATTTGTAAATCTTTTGGTGACTCTATCATAAATTATGAACTATAATTGGATTCATTTTTTTTTT